>PVLD010035146.1:0-12046 GCA_004027595.1 Dinomys branickii | reverse complement strand
GACCTATCAGGTTGTTATGTCTAAACTTCAGGAAATGTATCATTATTTAGGAGACAGTGACCTTTGAGGATGTAGCTGTGAACTTCACCTCGGCAGAGTGGGCTTTGCTGAATCCATCTCAAAAGGAGCTCTACAGAGAGGTGATGTGGGAAACACTGATGAATATTAATGCTATAGGTAAGCGTGGTATCTTTTTCTTTCTTATTGAATCATGGTGCATTAGTTATTGCTCAGTGACACAGCTTACTAAAATTCAATTATGAAATTTTAAAGTATATCTCATGCCTGGTTACATTATACCATGAGTATAACTAGAATCTGTGAATGTTTATATAATGATAGTGACTTTTGCATTTCTGTGTCTACTATATAGGAAGAACATGGCATAACCAGCAAATGGAAGAGGAGAAAAATTGCCCAAGAAATCTACGGTAATTTTCACTTGCAAGAAAAAGAGAATTTATCTCTCAAAGTCAGTGTGTGAGCAGAAATATTGCAGTGAAGGATACAGAAGAAATGAGACCACATTCCAATTGACTTAACCTCACAAAACTATGCAGAGATGCATTCAGGTTGACTTTCTATTAAATGTCAATCCACAGAAAAATATTTGAATGCAGAAAATGTATTTTTGTGACACTATGGGACAAAGAACACTACATTCTATATCAGTATAAAAAATTTCTTCTTGATCAACATCATGGAAACGTATGAGTTTATATTTAAGTGTTATACATAGTCATATACCAAATGAGTAAAAATTGAGAGGAACTCATCTTGAAAATAACCATTAATGTCCATATGTGTATATGAGACATTAATGATCTAGAAATTTCTCACATGGAAGCAGTATTCAAAATGCAGTTGAAACAAATTTTTTTAAAAATGGAAATGAATGCTAGTGCTGTCATACCAATCCTTGGTAATCACCCTCCATAATATTGAGGGACTCATGTTTATTACTCTTATAAGTCACCCTCATACATTATTTGTGGGAAAGTAAACTAGAACTGTTATTCTTAATGTACAGATGTGTCATGAATAGAAAAATATGGTTCCATTTGATCCAGGTAGAGAAGTCAATGTGTTTATATTATTTTCACTATTTGAGCCAGGGTTCACCGTGCAGTTCAGAGTGGGCTGCAACTTAACCCACACCTCAGGCTGGCCTCAAACTCAGTGGAGTCCACTGGCCTGAGCCTCAGAAGTGTTCAAATTAGAGTAGTGTGGTATTATGCTCATTGATTCTCCTGCTATGTTCTGAAATTTTAGTCATCCATGCAGTTTATTGTTCAAAGCAGGACACCAGTGGGTATTCATAATATCTAAGTTTTTTAAACAATTCACAATAGCTAAGCTGTGGATGGAGCCTGGATACCCTTTCCTGGATTCCTGCATAAAGAAAATGTGGCCTTGGTTCAGCATGGGGGAGCATTCTTGTAATCTCAGCACTGGGAGAAGCTGAGTCATCAGGATCATAACTTCAAGTTCAGGCAGAGAATGCTAATGGTCAATTAGAATCTCTCTAAATAGGAAATAATAAATCTGAAAATCTGATTCATTGCTAAACATGTGTTTAGCTCTCATCACTGAAAAATATGCTGTATAAAGAGCAATGTTGTCATTTTCCAAAGAGACAAAAGGAGTTGCGATTCAACCCCAAAATGTGGAGTGAAATCAGACAGACCCATAAAGGGAAATGTGACAGGTTTTCTCTGGAATAGGAAACTCAAAGTGTATTTAGGTAGTAGTGTTAAGGAGGGGTAACAGGAAACAGAAACCCTCTCTTTCTAGTGATGGGAAAGAAGATGCGGATAAATACAAGAGGGAGGAGAGACAGGGCGAGGCCCTCAAATGATCATCATTTGATTCCTATCTGCCCATCACCTAAAGTGAAACTTGATAGTATGTATTGGAAAAATATACCAATTAAAATCTCACAAATGAAAAGCACCTTTTTGAGAATGAATGGTACATTTGCAGGTATTCTCCAGGTCAATAAGTCAATTCATCATCAAATTTTCTTAAGAGGCATGAAACCAAACTTGACATCTTAAGTCACAGTTTTTAACATGGAGACCTTTTCATTGTTATTGATACCTTTCTTCTTTTTACTTTACAGATATGATGAAGACAATAGTTTGCAATTTGAAGAGAAGTTCTATAAATGTAACGAACGTGGAAAAGCCTGCAGTGATTTTCTGTCCTTTCAGAAGCATGAAGTGAGAAAGACTAGAGAGAAATTCTGTCAATATGAACAGTGTGAGGAGGGCAGATTTCATGTTAGTGAACCAACTCACCGTGAAGAGAAAACTTTTGTAGGTAAGAAAAGTGTGAAAGCCTTAACAACAAGCATTGCTGTTGAAATCTATACAAGAAACTGCAGTTTGGGGAGTGCATACTTGTACAAGCACTGTGAGAACAGTTTTATGCCTTCGTATTATACTCACGTACGTGAGAGAAGAAATCCTGGAGAGAAACCTCAGCTAACTAAGATATATGGGAAAGCATCAGCTCTTAGTAATTTCTTGCAAAATCATGAAAAAATTCAAACTATGGAAACAGCTTATGCATGTGAGCAATGTGGCAAAGCATTCAGTACACACAATATCAAAGACACAAAAAAGTTCATACTGTGGAGACACACTATGTATGTAAGCAATGTGGGAAAATTTTTAGCCAGAATAGTAACCTTTTGGTACATGAAAGAATTCACAGTGGGGAGAAACCGTATGTATGTGAGATATGTGGAAAAACATTTGCTTATAAGTCTAAATTTTGTATACATAGAAGATTCCACACTGGGGAGAAACCCTATGTATGTAAGCAATGTGCAAAATCTTGCAGGCAAAAATCATGATCTTGCACATGAAAGAATTCACACTGGGGAGAAACCTTATGTATGTAAGCAATGTGGGAAATCTTTCATGGAAAATCGTACGCTCAGAATACATGAAAGAATTCACACTGGGGAGAAACCCTATGTATGTCAGCAATGTGGCAAATGTTTCCATCATAATAATACACTTAGAGTCCATGAAAGAATTCACACTGGGGAGAAACCTTATGTATGTAAGCAGTGTGGGAAATCTTTCAGTCAAAGTGTTCACCGTCTTGTACATGAAAGAATTCACACTGGGGAGAAACGCTATGTATGTCAGCAATGTGGGAAATGTTTTAGTCATAATAACACATTTAGATTACAGGAAAGAATTCACACTGGGGAGAAAGCTTATGTGTAAGGAATGTGGAAAAAGCATAAAGCAGAGACAATCACTGTAAAACTCATGGAAGAAATTACACTGGAGTAAAACATCTGTGAGAAATGTGGAAAAAGATTTGCTGAAAATGCCAGCTGTTGACATAGAAGATCCCACACTGGTGATAAACACTATGCATATAAGAAATGTGGCAAATCCTTCTGTTACAAGGGTGATTGTCAATGACTTGAAAAACTTCATAATGGAGTGTAACACTATGCCTGTGAACAATGGGGATAGCAGTCAGTGTACCAAAATGCCACCAAATACCCAGAAATTACAGACAAGGAGGAAACCCCATGTATGTAGGCATGGAGAAAATTTGTGGTAAGGTTTTTCGTTTCATAAATATAAAATTCCCTTCACACTGCGGAGTAATTATGCGTATGAGAAATGTGAGGGGAAGTTCTGCTGTCAGAGATGCTAACCTTCAGAATGAAGTCACACTCTCACCCAAGCGTATGTGTAATGTGGAAAAGCATTCAGTATACATGGGTATTTTCAAATATGTGACATAAAACACAAATAGTGATATTCTGCATGTGTGACTATTCAGAAAGTACTTTGATCAATATTCATGTAGAGAAGACCTTTAGAAGTAATGGAAAATATTGATGGAGATATACTTTCACAAAAACATAATCATGGAAATATACTGTAATGTACACATTTTGTGTTTAGTAAATCACATGAATATCTGATCTATGTGTCTATAGTCTTACTATTAAAAATCACACCTTTTTAAGAAAATTCAGTTATGTTGATTTTTTTTTTTACAATGTTTTTCATTCACCAGTGCCCAGAGGCATGATTGTTCTTATGTGCATTGTCTCACACCTGGATCTGTGCTCATGTCTCAGTGTATCTAGCAGGATTAATAGAGACACATTCAAAAGTGTGCTTTATCTGGTTTCATGGGGTGTCTCTTTGTAGGCATGCCTATGCTAAAATGAAAAAAAATCATAAAAGCAAATGCTATTTCAAAGATTTATAACATTATGAGTGTATCTGTAGTACACAGTATAAAGTTTCCTCTTTGGAAGGCATTTGATTTGTAGAGAAGATCTCATTTCTTGCCTTTCTCCTTTGCTTTTTATGTGTTACATTTATTTCTCGCTCATGTCCAATTTTGAAAGATGTCTTTTCTGTTGCCTATTAACATATCATGTACATTTATACCAGCAAAAGTTAAACACCATAACTCTAATATTAATTCAGTCATCTATGAATAACAACATTCTGAGTATGCAAGGGGATCAGGATTTCCCACAAGTTCCTAGTGTTCTAAAGGAAATGCACAGAATATGTTTAGCAGAAGTGGAACAGGGAGTGATGTGAATGACTGCACACTTGTGACTCCAGAAATGTGGAGCCACCGGTGTGCAGTGCAGGCGTGTGATGGTCTCAATGTAAGAAATAAATGCATAGGAACTGAAGCGTGGGATTTACCTAGCACATACTCCATCCAGGGATGCAGGGGTTGTAGTACCAACCTCTGCCCCTGTCTGTCCAGTCTTTGGAGTTTAAACAGCTAGACAATCATAGACTTTCTTCATGCTGATATAAAACATTGGCATTGCAGAAGAGTTTCATGATATTAAAACTTCATACATGGAAGATGACAAAGTTTAAATTATGTTTTATTCTCAGCATAAAATTAATACCACTGTGATCCACCAATTATCTCAGTTTGTTTCAATAGACAGCTGTCTTGTGATGTCACAACATGACAAGAAGGTTAACTACAGTGTAGTCTGAGATATGAAGAGGAAGACAACACATTCACACAGTGGTGATTACACCCTGGTGATAGCAATTTCACTTTCAGTACCATTGACAATGTTTATTTACATATAGTTCATGTAATCATTGCATAATTATAAATACATATAAAATGCTATATGTATTTGTGTGTACATTTTATGGGTGTAATATATCATTCTCCAATATTAGAGATCATGGGTTTTCTTTCTTAATAAAAATTCTGTAAAGTCTTCGTGGTGGTTCACCAATATGGCCAGCCCAGTGGTGGCCATGTGGCAGGCTCTGCCTTCCTCCTCTGCAGTCATATTACAACTTCCTACTTCCTTTTTTCAACATTCCATTTTCCTGTTCCCCACCCCCGTCTGATCACTGCCTGCCAGTGGCACAGATCAGCCCCTAAACCCCACCCCTATGTAGCCTCACCCTATATAGTGTTTGCCCCCCCCATACCCTCAGAAGCTCAATGTCCCTCTTTCCTCTGACCTTTTCTGTGCCAGCAATGAAGGCATTTTCTGCCTTGTTCTATTTTTATCTGTGCCAACACTCCTGTCAGGAAATACACATGGAATTTTATTCCATTCATATAAGAAAACTACTCTTTTGTTGTAATGGAGAGGTACGCAACTCCTATATCTCATGCTGTTCCCAGGAGAAAGCATAGAAGCTGTCTGAGAAGACACATGATTGAACAACTGGCAAAAACACAAACAGCATTTAATTTCCCAAAAAGGCTACTCTCAGGCAAACGCTGGGGTTGAAGCAGGGATGGGATGGGAAGTGGAGCGAGGTCTCTTTCCTCAGGATCCATGAAGAGGGTGAGCTGGAGAATTCCCACAGTGGGAGGGTGTGGTGTGCAGAGCCTGCAGGCAGTCTGAGCAGAGATCCTGTGGGTGGACGGTGGGTTTTCTGCTAGGAAATAAAATCTGGAATGTGTGTAAGAATAATGAATGATGGGAGATGCTGAAGGACTGGTCAGGAGATGGGACAGAGGGGAAATATTGCTGTTTCTTTTCCGGGGAGTCTCATGCACAGTGAGCTTCACTGAAATTTGCCGTGGCTGTGTGTGCTGGTACCGATGTTGATGTCACTATGCTCACAGCAGTATTTGATCTGCTCCCCGTTACATGTAGTTCTCAACCTGTATAAAAGTAGTCATAATTTAAGCGTTTCTAGCAAAACCTTGTTGGATTGTCTGAGATAAACTTTTTCCTCCCATTTTCTACCCACATCTCTACTGCAGTGATAGGGTCAGTATTCCCAGTCCGAATGTCACTCTCACCTATCCTGGGTCTACTGCAAGAGAAGTCTCGAGGCGCGGGGCAGGGCCACAGGTAACTGAAGGTTCACCGACCTGACTGCAGACTGAGGAAGGAGGTTGGGGTGCCCCTCCCCCTCTTCCTTGTTCCGGCACCTATTAAAGATCTGTAGAGCCCACCACACCGGCACCTTGTGCACGGTGCACAACTGTAGCTTTCTCACGGGTACTAAAATTTATCCGCTCATTCTATTTTTGACAAAGAATAATACTGTTATTTTAGAGCACGGCTATTGGGAAGTCCAAAATATAAAGATCAAAAGTAGACAGACGGACAGATGATAGGAAGTAGGGACATAGATCTTTGCACTGAGCAAGGCAGCAATTGATGCCGGGAACCTTGAGGGGGCAGGGAAGGTAGAGAGAAAGAATTAGGATGTGTCCTGTGCACGCACCAGCTCCCCAGGACTGTGATCATTATGTACTGCAAACATGGATTGATAAAACTATAAATTAAAAAATTATACACCAAGTATAAGTGTTGGGAGCACGTGGCTGGGCAAGCTGCCCCTTTGGGACGGGAGTGAATGAGCTCAGAATGAGCCGGGTTGCTCCGGAGGGTTCTTCAGGGCCTGGGCTCCTGAAGATCCACAACCCCAGCACTACCAAGTTGGGGATCAAATCTTTAACACCCCACCTTAGGACACCTCACAGCCACGCTATGTGCAGGGACTTGATGTCAGGATCATCTCAGCTGTGTCACCAGATGCACTTGTTCCCATGGCACAGACTGGAGTACTGTTCTCTGAATTCAGTCCTCTTTGGGTCCACATTTTTTTCAGAGTGCAGCCCATTCTCACTAAGGGAGTGTGCTACTCTTCACAGGCTGGCACTGACACTGGAAATCCAGTAATTTAGTTCAAATACCCCAAGTGATGCCTGTCTGTTATGGTTGACACATTATGTCAACTTGGGGAGTGTAGAGGTTTGGCTGAGTGACCCAGCAGGAAGTCAAGGTGCTTACAATGTATACCTCCTGAGCCTGTGGAAGAGGAGGGCATGGAGATTGTGAGTGAGCTATATGCTCCTTGGGTGGGGGTAGGCGGTTTTACATTGTAAGGGAGGGAAAGAGGCTGCACGTCACCATTCCTCCCTTTTGCTGGTTGTTTTTGCTGTGTTCTGCCACCATGAAAATTTGCCCTCTACCATGTGCCACTCTGCCTCTTAGCTAGAGTTAAACCTCCACAAACTGTAAGGTAAATAAACCTTTCCTACCTCTTGGCCATTAGGGTTGAGTGCCTAGAGTAGCAAATTCTGAGGAGCAAATTCTCTATGCCACTGCCATTCTGGAGGCAGGTCGGCCACTGCTGCCACCATTCTGGAACATGGCACTCTTTGGCTTAGCTCTCAAGGCAAGATCTCCCACCTGTACAGTTTTGAGGCTGCAAGAGTGGAGACTTGCTTCTTCTCATGACACCCTCACACCATGTTTTCCATTTTCTTATTTCTTTTCAGCAATAGAGATCTCCTCAGCCTTATCTTCGCACACCACAGCTTTCCTGGAGCTTCCTTTCTCATCAAACTCACAATATTTTAAATTATCTGCTGGGCTCTTTGCACTTAATTCTCAATATATGCATGGACTGAAACCTCCTTAAACTGTAAGCTAAATAAAACTCTCCTCCTGCAAATTTGGGTATTGAGTATTTTGTCTGCAATGAGAGAAATGTAACCAAGACACTGTCCTATTGCCCTCAACATTCCTAGGAACTCAACTGCTAAGTTGGTATAGAGAATACATGAAATGTGGAATCACAGTGCTACCTGCCACACATGGCCACTGCGCCAGAAGCCACTCTATATCACCTTCACCACCAAGCCAGTGATAATGAGGGGAAGCACCTCTTTTATGGATGGATTTGGGACAGAAGATCAGCGATGTGAATCACAAACTGAGCCATGAAATCACAAATGCTCTCCACAACTTGAAATAGTGGATGTGGTAGAAACTGCTGAACAGGAAAGAGAAATCCATGGTCAACACGCCCAGTCACAGGCGTTGGTGTGATAGTGTGTAACACAGGAGACAAGGAGACAAATGACCTCAGAGTCTTCTGCAGCATCATAGTATTCTTCTTGCAAATAAGGGCATTTTTACTTTATGAAGAAGTGCTGAGATTTTTCATGGGACTTCCCAGGTACCTCCTGTGGGAATCTGCACAAAATTGTTGAGCTAAGAGTGCCATATTTTCTAGCATTTGTGTAAAGATATTGTGATAGCATAGGACAAACTGTAAATATGCACTTCATATTGTATTGTAAGTCGCATACATGTATATATACCCATACTTTTTAATTTTGAATTTGAAAACTGACTTAGTTGTTTTTAATGTGTAAATTGATGTGAGGGAACCAAATAAAACAACTTTTCTAATGCTAATTATTAAATACACCTTACTTCTAACTCATTAAGCGAAAACCCTCCAAAAGAAACTGCACACATGTGTAAGACACCCTAAGAGGGTAGGAAACAAAGCCCACTTCTGGCATACTGGCACCAAGACACTAACCCAGAGGCCTCCCAGTGGTCAAGTGGAAGGTGTCTATGGTGGTCGGCATGGGGTCAGGTCACCTGGTCACACACAGAGGCCTGGTGAGTGGGGAACATGAAGTCTGGAGAAGGAACTGCTGCCTGTTTCCAGTGTGATGCTGCAGAGGCAGCAGAGAACACCTGGAGGGGCGGGCATGAGTGTGGACATCAATGTGCAGGTGCTGCCCAGTGCAGAGCCCTGGGCATAGACCTGCCGTTCACAGGCAGGACTCAGACACCAGACACTCCAGGACTCAGGCTGAGCCTCCTGAGCCCAGTCTCCTAGGGCCTCAGGATATTCACCCTGCTCTCCCGTGGGGCTGGGGGAGCCAAGTATGGAAAGCTGGGTTACATAACCCTAAGTTACTGCAGGCTGATCAGGCCTGCAATCTCCCGAGTGGACAGCGAAGGCTTAAATAAAAAAATGAGACAATGGAATATGATTTTAGGGCTCCGGGAGGGACTAACTCTCTTCCCGCTCAGATATGCTCTGAGTTAGCCAAAGACTTCTCTGGGCAGCCTGTATTTATTTGGTTTTCAAACAAAGGAAGAGGAGACTCCAGAAAGCGCGGGAATCTTGTAGGACCTTGGGAGGACTTTTTTAAGTTGTAAATTATGTCAATCAGGAGAACTACCTTATTTTTGGGTTGGTATTTATTGTAGGAGTGTGGAGCTGGCAACTGTAAGTCTCCTGTGGCTACTTGGAGTTGGTGGAAGATGCCCTCAGCTGCAGCTTTATCTTGTCAGAAAGTTGCCTGAGCTTCAGGCAACTCACAAGTAAACACAGAAACCAATGGGTTAATATTAAATCCTGCTCAGAGCCACTTTGTAGTGGTCCCCAACAGCCATGTGATATGCAAATCTCTGGGTATATTAGAGTAGAAAGCTGAGGCTCACTAACCTCAGACAGCAAGGGCCTCACTGCATCAGTCTATAAGTCAAGCTCAGCTAGCCCATATAGATTTATCTAAAGTGCTTATACTCTTCATTTTTCCATCATCCCATTCTCCTATTGCTATGTTATGGCAAAAAGGAGCAGTTTTAGAAGGACTTTTCTTCCACATGAGGAACAGAAGCAACTCACTACTTAGGTAGATAAAATAAGATTATTTATGTTTAAAGGTCGAGTTCGCTTAGGACAGTTATCAGGAAAAGACCTTGAATCTATTGTTTTTTCCTTGACAAGCCAGCAGATAGATCACGTATTACAAATGAGTAAGAAGTGGCAAATTGGACTCACTGACTATCTTAAAAAACTAGACAATCTTTTTCCTAATTCTAAACTATTATAGTTTCTTAAACAGCATAACTGGATTTTACCTAAAATTGTGTGCTCTGAACCTATACCTGCAGTGGACATGAATTATGCTGATGGTAGCAGCACTGGAAAAGCTGGATATGTAGGAAGAATTTTAAAAGTATGACAACTCCCTTTCATTCTGCACAGAAAGCAGAACTTCAGGCAGTTATCCAACTTTTATTAGCTGTTCCAGATTTTATTAATACTGCTACAGACTCCCAATATGTATGGTTCACAGTTAATCATATAGAAACAGCTATTTTGTCAAACAATACTAACCTTGATCAATTGTTGTGCCAACTACAAACTCATATTTATAATAGAGATTTTCCTATTTTCATAACTCATATTTGTTCTCATTCACATCTTCCTGGTTACATGGTTAAATATAATAATGAAGTTGATCAACTCGTTGCTCTTTCTTCACCAGATTGTTCAACCACTGAATTTCATACCTTAATTCATGTAAATATCAAAGGTTTACATAAAAAATTTCCTCAACTTTCTATTGAACAGGCTAACAAAATCACTTTATATTGTCCTACTTGCAGAATGCTTAATACTCCTACTTTTCATCCTGGAACAAATTCTAGAGGCTTGCAAAGTAATGAGTTGTGGCAAATGGATGTAACACATATTCCTCCTTGGGTCTGTACATGTTATTGGCACATATTCTGGCTTTATATGGGCCTCCGCACCATCAGGAAAAGAATTTGTACATGTTAAAAATCATTTCTTAGAGTTTTTTGCTATTATAGGTAAACCTAAACAGTTAACACTGCCGAAAAGGCCATTAGTCCTCTGTGACTATCTCCTTGAGAAGACAGTGGCCACTGCAGAGGGTGAGTCTGGCTTTGCTCTCATTCTCCCTGTGTCCATTTTCCCTGGACAGGTGCCTCTGAGCTGGGACATGGCACTGAGAGGGAAAAATCACCTTGGGGGGCGATGGGGTTTCTTAGACTCTGAGTTCTCCTGCCTCAAGCCCAGAGCTCTCAAGGCCTTCCTTCATGTGACCACAGTCCCTTCAGGGGAGGATTCAAAGCGAGGGGATGGGCAGCGGCAAAGCCTTTAGATTCCAGGCTGGATTTGCTGCAGACCGCATCTGCAGGGCTAGAGACTCGTCTTCCTCTGTGGAGAAAGCTAATTCTCTGGACTAGACATCAGCTGGTGATGCCTCAAGAAAACCAGCAGGCTTGCAATGAATGAGTCCCACATTCCTGCAGATTGCCATTGCCAGGACCCCTGAAAATGTTGAAAGATGAATAAAGAAGTAATGGCAGTGCTGGGGATATAGTTCAACAGCATAAGAATCTGCCGGGCAGCACAAGTCCTCAGTTCAATTTCTGGTACCAAAAATAAAAAATAGTGATAGTAAAATAAGACAATTAACAAGGGCAGAAAGTTAAAAATTTTGTTAAGAAAAATATGAATATCAATATCAAGACACCATTGTATACTAACTTAAACAAATATTATCTCTTATTTTCCTATATATACCATGAAACGAGAGAGGGACAGGGAGAGGGAGCAGGAGAGAGAGACAGAGACAGCGAAGGAGAGACAGAGAGACAGAGGGGTGGAGGGAGGATCACCACTGCGTTTCCTACAGCACTACTTTCTCAGTGACACAGCAGAAGGGTTATTCGTCCTGCAAAGATACGCCAGCTTGGGCCAGGCTTGTAATTCGGTGACAGAGCGCCTGCCTGGCAAGTGCAAGATCCTGAGTTCAATTCCTGGTACAAAAGCAAACGAAACAAAACCCAAAATTCCAAATTTATAGGTTTCTTTGACACATATGCAAGTATCTTTACCTTTGCAGTAAATATGTGTAGAAGAACGTCGATAGCTAACTATATAATGAAAGCATTAAACAAAAA
>PVLD010035145.1:0-12048 GCA_004027595.1 Dinomys branickii | reverse complement strand
GCCTGAACACACACTTCGAAGATAACAATATGTAAAGCAGCAACAAGCGGTGTTTTTTTTTTCTGTTGTTGTTGTTGTTGATGTTGTTGCTGTTGTTGATGTATGCCTGTTTTCTTTCTTGTCTTTGGATTTTTGGTTCTTGTGTTTTCTTTCTTTTTTTTTTTTTTTTTTTTCTGTTGTTGAGAGGATCAACTGTCTGTCTAAATTTGCATGTCTGTATATGGGTCCATGCATCTACAATTCGAAGATATCAATGGATAAAGCAACAACTACTGTTGAGACCATATCACCTTGTCTATAGATTAGTTGTGATTGTACTATTTTCTATGATAATGGGTGTCTGTTTGTCAATATGTTTTTGTACTTTTATGGTTCTAAAATTAAAAAAATAAATAAATAAATAAATAAATAAATAAATCAGCAAAGATATGAAAAAAAAAAAAACAAGACAGTGCCATAGAAATGAATGGACATTCATTTACATGACTATAATCACAACAAAAAATTATGAACAATTAGTATTACTATGAGAAAATGAAAGAAAAGGTCAGGTACATAGTAAGCACTATGACAAAGGGACTGAGAAACATGTCTTCTTGGAGGACAGCAGTGTGCTTATTTTGTGTTTAAAATGTGGTCTTTGTAGCTTCCGAGAGAATACAAGGGGATCCATATAAAACAAAATATTCTATCTGGTTGGCACTCAGTCAAATAGCAGTATTCCTTTAATGAGATGTATGACTTGAGGTGATTTAACCTTCTTTATGAAATGGGGCACTTTAAGAATATAGCCTCTCTGACTCCTGTTCTTAATCAAAATCTGTGCCTATGGGAAGACTTCTCTTCATTTGATACTATTAAGCCCATTTTGCCACAAAGGCATCATCACTGAGGGTATGTGGGAGGGCAGAGAGATCAAACATTTGGACTAAATACTAAACTAGGTGGTAGAAGAGTTAAAGCAATTGAAGAAGGCTCAATATTAATCCAAGGATGGCAATGAGGTTGGACCCACTCAGGAAAGAGGGCTGGGTCTTAGATCTTTCATGATTTGTATTGGTGGAAATGGGGTTGGTGGTGCAATGGGGTTGGATAGTGAAAGTGTTGGACACTCTTCAGTGAAGTAAAATTGCTCCTGATTATGTCAAACATAGATAGTTAATCCCTTTGGAGAATGTAACAAACAACCTATGAGTTATAGGCAACAGGTTAGAGACCATAAAGTATCAAGTAGACAGTCATGGGACAAGTGTCTGTAGGTGTTAACACCTATTCTCTATGGCCTTGAAACACAAATAATACTTCCCTCTCACAAATAACCCCACAGCTGCCTTCTGTTTTCCATAGAGATTACGTGTGTCCTAGTCAAATTCTTAAATTCTCAATCTATAAAGTGCTCTATTTAAGCAATAAAGAAAATTGTTTTCATACTATCCTCCAAAATTAAGTGAAAAAAGCAATGGAGGCTAGAACACCAATAAAACATTATCAGGAGATTTCAATAGAGATCCTTGATGCAAAAGGAAAATGCCAGAAGAAAAAACTCTTCACATATAGCATCCTCAGAATGATTGATGAGTCAGCTTCCAAGATTTTTGGGACTCTGTAAAGTATTCAAAACATAAATTGCAAATGAGTACAATTTTATGGATTTGGAGCTCACAAAGTAAGCTTTGATTTTGACTGTTCATAAATGCCAAGAAATAAAATTTTAAATTGTAAACAATTCATAATACCAAAGATTTTCCTTCAATTAAGTTCACACTACTGTATTTTGCTCTACCGGATAGATCTACCCCTTGTAAGTTGTTCTGTGACATCTGACTTAAAGCAAGTGATGCAAGGTAATCGTGGGCAGAAAGGCTGCCAAAGAGAAGCAATGTGATCAATAGGATTCTTTTGTTGTTGGCAAACACTGTCAGGGGATGATCCGCATCAGAGCTTGGAGCCAGAGAAAGCTAATAAGATGAGTGGCATGTTTCCCACAATATGCTCTAAGTATTTATGTGCTGTTCAAAGCGAGATCTGTAAACATGATGAGGACAAAGAGAATACAACATTATTGATGATATCCTCCTGATTTATGTGTACAGCATCTGTGGATAATAACTCCATTTGTCAGAGAGACCCTCACGAATACTAATTTGGCAAAGCATTCTAACCATGACCAGACTGGCTTTGGGTGATCCTCTTCCATTCTTATGTGTTCACTACAGCTGTGGCACCTATAAGTGCTCTTAATCTCTAAAAAAATTGCACTGTATTTGGGAGATCTGGGGCATAGTAATTTTTCAGATGTTTGCAGTTACTCACAAGGTCACACGTATTAGAATTAGAGGCTTTACAGTACATTTGAGGTCAAGTCTTTGTTTTCTGTTTTTTGGTTCTTTTTTATTTTTTGGCGGTACTGGGGATTGAACTCAGGACCCTGCGCCTGCTAGGCAGGCGCTTATTCCACTGAGCTATATCCCCCAGCCCCCAAGCCTTTGTTTTCTGAATGTGATTCTGGGTTAGTTTATAAATATTTCTAAGTCCAAAAGAAGAAAAATGACATCATCTTTTGTTTATGATGATGCATTTTAACTTGCCAGTATATTTTTTAAAGTAAAAGAACGAAAACATTAACAAACCAACACAAAGTAGCACAAGAACAGTATAATCAAAACTGAATTACAGACAAGGTGACAGGAAATTAAAAATGGGTGTTGTATTACATATTGATTACTTCAAAGTGTATGCTCCAGAAAACAAATACAAATGTATAAGACTGATCAACCAACCAATAATTAACTGTTCCTTACCATAAAGTGACATAAGTCAATAGTGGAACCATTTTAGCCATCCTGGATATACATATATACATAAACAATTATCCCTTTCTTCCATTTCTCCTTGCCCTCATCACATTTGCTCTTTACTTTTGAGCAGTTTCTTTTCATATCTCCTAATTTACATTCCTACTTTCAGGTTCTTACACTACTGATATAATACGTTGCTTGGACATGCACATCTGATTTATTTCACTTATGAGTATGGTCTCTAATTGTGACCATTTGCCTATAAAAGCCTCAAGTTTGACTTTCTTTATAGCTGAGTAATATTCCATTATATAAAAATGCCACAGTTTTTTTTTATCCAGTCCTCAGTGGATGGATATTTATGTTGCTTCCATGATTTAGCTATTACAAACTGCACTGCTATAAACATGGGTGCACATATACCACAGTGATATGATGTTTTCAGGTCTTCTGGGAAAGTAAGCAGAAGAGGAATAGCTGGGTTGTATGGAACCTACAGACCTGGTTTGCTAAAGAATCTTCAAAGTGATCTCCACAGTGGTTTCACCAGTCTGCATTTCCACCAGCAGTGGAGAAGAGTTCTTATTTCTCCACAATCTCGCCAGCATTTGTTTTTGGTTAATTTCTTAATGCTGGCCAATCTTACTGGGGTGAGATGAAATCTCAGTGTTGTTTTTATTTGCATTTCATAAATGACTAAAGATATAGAACATTTTCTCATATATTTATTTGCCATTTGTATTTCTTTATCTGAAAAGTGTGTATTCATCTCAGATGCCCATTTCTGTAAGGGTCTTTGAATTAGGAGAGGTTCATGTTTTTTAATTCTTTGTATGTTCTCAGACCTTTGTCTGAGAGACAACTAGCTAGGATTTTTTCCCCCAATTTTTGGGTTTTTCTTTTACCCTACTGCTGATTTCTTTAGATGTAGAAAAACTCTTTAGTAAGATGAGGTCCCAGTTGTTGATTCTTTGAAGTGTTTCCCTTACATTTTGATTTTTTTCATGAACTCTCTGCCTACTCCTTTGTCTTCAAAATTTTTACCTACCTGCTTTTCCAATACATTTAGTGTTTCTGTTTTAAGATTGAGATCTCTGATCCATTTTGACTTCAGTTTGGTGCATGGTGATAGACTTGGGTCTATTTTCAATCTTCAGCAAAAGGCAAGCCAATTTTTCCAGCACCATTTATTAAAAAGGCTATCTTTTTTCCAGTAAGCTGGTTTGGCCCCTTTGTCAAATATTAGGTGGCTGAATGTGTTTATGGTTGTGGCTGCATCTTCCAGTCTGCTTCATTGATCCTCACATCTGTTTTTTAGCCAGTACCAGGTTGATTTTATTATAGTAGCTTTGTAGTATAATTTCAAGTCAGGGATTGTGATTCCACTTGACTTGTCTTTGCTGCCCAGGATTGCTTTTGCTATTCTGGGTCTCTTCTGGTTCCAAATGAATTTAAGGAATGTTTTCTTTAGATCTGTGAGGTATGCTAATAATATTTTAATGGGAATTGCTTTGAATCTGTACAACAATTTTGGTAGTATGGCCATTTTTACAATGTTGGTTCTTCCTAACCATGAGCAGAGAATGTTTTTCCATTTATTGAAATCCTCTTTGATCTCTTTTTTCAGAGTACTGCAGTTTTCATTGAATAGATCTTTTCTTCTTTTGTTAGATTGATTCCTAAATATTTCAATTTTTTACATGCTACTGTAAAAGGTATGGTTTCCTTAATTTCTCTCTCAGTCTGTTTGTTGTTTGTGTATGGGAATGCTATTGATTTTTAGGTGTTGACTTTGTACCCAGCAACTCTGCTGAATTTGTCAATGAAAATCCAGGAGTCTTCTTGTGGTGTGTTTGGGGTCTTCCATATAAGGTATCATATTATCTGCAAATAGTGATAGTTTTACTTCTTCCTTTCCTATCCTTATTCCTTTTATTTCTCTCTCTTTTGTAACTGCTCTAGCTAATGCTCCCAGAACTATGTTGAATAGGAGTGGTGACAGTAGACATCCTTGTCTTGTTCCTGAGTTTAAAGTGAAAGCTTTCAGTTGTTGTCCATTTAGTATGATATAGGCTGTTGGTTTGTCATAGCTGGTTTTGATCAGATTGAGGTAAAGGCCATCTATTCCTATTTTTTCTAGGGTTATTAATGTGAATGCATGTAGAACTTTATCAAAAGCTTTTTCCACATCTTTTGAGATGATCATGTGGTTTTTGTCTTTGACTCTATTGATGTGGTGTATTACATTAATTGGTTTGTGAATGTTAAACCATCCTTGTACTCCTGCAATGAAGCCAACCTGGTCATGGTGTATAATTTTCCTTATGATTTGCTGCATTCTATTTGCTAGTATTTCATTGAATATCTTTTCATCTATGTTCTTTAGGTAGATTGGCCTATAGTTCTCTTTCTTAGTTGGGTCTTTCTCAGGTTTTGGTATCAGTATAATACCTACCTCCAGAAATGAGTTATTCAGAGTTGCTTCCTTTTCAATTTCATTGAAGAGTTTGAGGAGCTTTGGCATTAAATCTTCACAGAATGTTTCATAGAATTCTGCTGTGAATCCATTGGGGCCTGGGCTTTTCTTTGTCCGTAAGTTTTTAATGACATTTTCAATCTCATTAATTGATATTGGGTCATTCAAGATTTTTATATCTTCCTGATTCAACTTTGGTAATTCGTACATTTCTTTGAATCTATCCATTTCTTCTGCGTTTTCTGAGCCATGGGAATAAAAATTTTCAAAGTAGGTATTAATGACCTTTTGAATTTCTGTAGGATCTGTAGTGATTTCATCCCTTTCATTCCTTATTGCATGAATTTGAGTTCTTTCTATTCTTTATTTTGATAAGGTTGGTTAGGGATTTATCAATTTTTTTTATTCTTTCAAAGTACCAAGTCTTTGATTCACTTATTTTTTGTAATGTTTTCTTCATCTCAATTGTGTTAATTTCTGCCCTGAGCTTTATAATCTCCTCCATTCTTTGGGCTTTGGACTTGACTTATTCTTCTTTTTCTAAAAATTTGAGATGCAGCATTAGGCTATTTTTTGCTCTCTGTTTTCCTCATGCATAAGTTCATTGCTATAAATTATCCTCGGAGGACTGCTTTCATTGTATCCTACACATTTTGGTAAGTTTTATTTGCATTTTTGTTTGTTTACAGGTATTATTAAATTCTTTCTTTAATTTTTTGTGAGACTCATTGGTTGTTCAGGAGGTTATTGTCTAATTTCAAAGCGTTTAGGGAGTTTTTGGAGTTCCCTTTGTCATTAATTTCCAATTTCCTTTCACTGTGTTCAGATAATATGCATGGGATAATTTCAATTCTTTTGCATTTAACTAGGCATGCTGTATGAGCTAGAATGTGGCCTATTTTAGAGAAAGTCCCATGTGCAGCTCAGAAAAATGTGTATTCTGATGTTGTGGGGTGGAACACTCTGCATACATCTACTAAGTCCATTTGTTCACACATTTGGTTCAGATCTGTTATATCTTTGCTGAGTTTTTGTCCCATTGACCTGTCTCTTTGCATCAAAGGGCTGTGTAGTTCCTCTATTACAATAGTGCTATTGAGTATTTGGTTTTTTTTATGTCCTTAAGATTTGCCTTATAAAGTTTGTTGCTCCAGTATTTGGTGCATACATGTTTAGGATTGTTATCTCTTCCTCTTGCAGCTTTCCCTTCACTAGTATATATTGGCCTCCTTTGTCTCTTTTGATTGTTTTCGGTTTGAAGTTTACATTGTCTGCAAACATATAGCTACCCCTGCTTTTTTCTGGGAACTTGTTGCGTGGAGCATTGCTGTCCATCCTTTGACTTTCAGTTTGTGGATTTCCTTTTAAAGTGTGTTTCCTGTATGCAGCATATTGTAGATTTTTGTCTCTTAATCCACTCTGCCAGTCTGTTTCTTTTGCTGGTGAATTGAGACTATTTACATTTATGGTTATAACTGTTATATGTTAGCTTATTCTTGTCATGCTGTTTACTTGCTGTTGCTTTCTTACTTTTGCTGTTTAATTGCTTGCTCTGCTTAAGGGTTCCTTTCTATTGTTCTTGAGATTGTGGTCATTTTTTCTCTGTTTAGAATATCTTTCAGTACTTTTTGTAATGTTGGTTTGGCACTCATGAAGTTCTTCAGTTTTTCTTTGTTGTGGAAATATTTTATTTCTTCATTGAATTTGAAGGATAGTTTTGCAGGATACATCAGTCTGGCTTGGAAGCTGTTTCGCCTTAGAATCTGTAATACATTGCTCCAAGCTCTTCCTGATTTCATTGTTTCCGGTGAGAAGTCTGCTGTGATTCTTATGGGCTTTCCTTTATATGTGATCTCTTTCTTTTCTCTAGCAGCTTTTAATATTGTGTTCTTTTGCTGGATGTCTGCAATCTTGACTATAATATGTCTTGGTGTGTTTTTATTTGGGTTATGGCTCCTTGAAATTCTATATGCCTCGTTTAAGTAAGCATCAAAATCATTTACCAGGCTTGGGAAGTTTTCTGTTATTATTTCTGCAAATATTCTTTTTATGTCATTTGTGTTTCCTCCTGCTGTTTCATTGACTCCTATTACTTGGATATTATTTCTCTTTGCCTCATCTTGCAGCTGTTGTATTGATTTTTCCTGGACCCTTGTTGACTGTAAGAGATCCTTCATTTCATGATCACTAGCTGCCTTGCTGTCTTCAAGATCTGAAATTCTATCTTCAGCTACATTCAAGCAGTTTTTCAAGCTTTGAATGGAAGTTTTCATTTCTTGCAAACTCTTTGAGTCTGTTTCATGCATTCTAATTCATTCCTAAATTTCTATTGTTATGTTTCCATTTGTTGCCTATGTTCATCCATTTTTTTTTTTTATCTATTTCTTCTCTATGTGTGGAACATTTCTTCCATTATTATTTTCATTTCATTTCTTTGCCTGAGAGATTATTTCTGATTTGATCTCTTCTGTGGCCTGATGGAGGTGTTTCTTTACTTCAGGTGTAATCATTTGAGAGATTTCAAATATGTGGCTTCCTACTTATTCTATGTGAGTGTCTCCTGGACTTGTTCTGCATGGAGTTGAGTTCTGAGACTGCATTTTGCTCCTATGTCTTGTGATCTTGGATGTCAGATGAAAAGTGCTGAGCTACAATCTACCCATGCAGCTCACGAAGGACTCTGGGGACCCTAGTTTTCTTGGATATCAAACTTATCCCAAGATGGTAGCAGACCGTGGACCACTGGGCCCAGGAACCCAAAGCAATTGCTGGGGTGCATGGCTCAGCCCGCACCTGCAATGGTGGGGGAATGTTGGCCTTCAGTACCAGGGTCTCCAGGCCGGAAAAGAAAGTGTGCAGGCCTCAGCTTTGAAGTTGATGGTGGCTAGGCAGGGGCCGCTGCTCTGGGATCCTCAGGTAACTGGCCAGGGGAGAGCAGGCCTCACCTTCCAACCCAGAGGACCACAGAACCTGAGGCTGTTTCCATGCTGCAGGCCTCATCCACCAACAGGGACTGGTCCTCCCAGTCGGAGCTCATTCCCTGCCCAAAGGTACAGGGCAGAGTGCACACACAGGCCTCACTGGACAAAAGTTCTGACATATTGCCAGTATTTTTATATTGAATATTTTACCGATGTGGACAGAAAGTGAAAGAGCGAGTACGATCATTATCTGTTGGGGATTTTGGTATCTTAACTAAATTTCCAGATCCTAAATCACACAAACTAAAAGACATTCTTATGGCTGCTACAGAAATCCCTGGACACTTGAGTTTTGTTGTTATACATTTGTTTTTAAATTTCAGATCATGTTGGAGAGGGCCAGGAACACAGCAAGTCCCAGCCGTCGTTACTCTCCTTCCATGTCTGAGTTTCAACTGAGCTTGTTGTGACATCTGCTTCTTATTTCTTTTCCACAAGAAATAATTATGATGCTCAAAAAATATACAGATGAGGCTGGGCGTGGTGCTGCATACCTGTAATCTGAGCACTCAGGAGGCTGAGGCAGGAGGATCATTGTGAATCCGAGACCAGCCTGGGCTACAAAGTGAGTCCAATGCTATCCCGAACTGCATAGTGAGATCTTGTCTCAAAAAGCCATATATATATATGAAATTGTTTGTAATGTGAGATTGAGAGAGCTTGAATCAGATCCTAAAAGATATCATGTCCTTATCTGTTAAAGAAATGGCCTAGGATAATATCCTATATTATTGGTATTTGGTTCCTTGGCTGGAAAAGGAGAACAAAGTATATGTTTTCTGAACAAGGAGCTCTTACTAGCTCTATAGCTTAAAGACTTCACTCATTTCTAGTGACTCCCCTGCCACTTCTTTCCTCCTCCTTCCTAGCCTAGTTGTGCACTGTTGTGGCAGCCCTGTGTATACGGAGTTCTTCACCCCCATTGTGGTCCTCAGTGGATCCATGTAGATGATGGAAGCAGTGAATTCCTGTCAGAATAGAGCAAGTTCACCTACAAGTGGAAAGCTGGGTGAGTAGCCATGTTACGCCTGAGTGGTTTAACTCTGCAATTGCTAATATCTCAGAAAATAACCCTATTCCCATTTCAGATCTAATGATGGCCCTCTGCTTCTCTTGACACTAAATTACATTGTAACTGAGTCAGAATCCCAGAGACTTGGGTAGTACATTGAGAAGAGAAAAATGACCGTAACACTGGCTTTTTGTGAACTTCATAGACTTTCTCTGACCCTGACTGAGAAAAAAGATGATATATTATTGTCTTCCTGGGGCTTGTGTTAAGTCAGGTGTGGAAACAGCAATAGAAACATGATCTGTCTTGCCTCCAACAGCTTCAGAGCTGGAAATGGGCCCCTGAAACCAGCTCTATATTCACCACCTCGGCCTTCTGCTTCAAAACATATGTTACACTGACAAAGCTGAGTGGACTTCGGGTTTCTCATAACTTCCAATTGTAGAGATTGGAAGGACCTTCGGGGTCTAGTCCAACCTCTTGCCATGGGTAGGACTCCCTTTTGTAGTGTTTACAGTCAAAATACCCAAGTCTCTGAGAACATGGAGTGACAGAGTCTATTGCCTAAAAGAACCAGCAATAGTCTAAGATTTCCAAACACTGGTTTCTTCCTAGCCTTGGTTTTAAAAGCATGTCAATAATGAATGAGGTTTGGGCAGTAAAGAAAGAAAATGTTCTTCTTAAAGGTGGGTGGGACTAATTTGGTACATATTTAAAAGAGATTTTTATTGAGTACTGAATGTTTGGAAGTTAGAAAACATTCCAGAGTATACAAAAGTGGGATATAGTGTATAGCCCGAGATGTCAAGGGAAAAAGGAAAGCAGAATTTCACATTTTAAAGATCGGTCATGCAAAAGAGATCCCTCATACCAATCAGATATTAGGGTGATTAACCTCCACTGTGTAGGAGTCTTTAAAGACATTACTGGCACAGCTACTATGCCACTGTGGGTAGTTACCGACGCTGAAAGGCTTTCTCACAGCACTTTTGAATCCAGTAGGCAATGGATCTATTGGAGTAGAGAAGGGCACTGTTCTACTTTAATAGATGAGTTGAACTTTGTGTTGTGTATGTTGGAATCTACGGATGGTCTCTAACTGGGAGCCAAAGATGAGTTTTAAACTTTGTAATTCCTCTTTTGGATTGATCATTGTATTTATATGATGCTCATTATTCCTCAATCTCCTGTAGGAATGAATCATTGTTTTTATATGATGCTCATTATTCCTCGATCTCCTGTAGGAATGAATCATTCCAAGACATGAACCGCATAGGCTATAAAGATTTCACTTTGGGCCAAGTCCACAGGAACATTCATCACGCCTGAGGGCTGAATTAGATATCTGCAGGTACAGACGGCTTTTAAAATTCTATTTCATAAAGTTCTCTTTCTCTGAATTAAACAGTCCCTTACCGAGGACGGCACATAGTGAGTACACGGACTAGTGCTGTTGAAGCCTTGTTTTCTCTCTCTGGTATCTTTATTCTCTCTTCTCTTTAGATCCCACCTACTGTTTGTCTCCAATCATAAAGCATGTGCATGTGTGTTCACACATGCCTATAACAGACACTACATATCACTCAGTTAAACTGCAGTTTTCACCAGCTACTCTTCCTACTTCTCTTACTCTCTACATAGATGGATTTTGAAAGAACAGAAAAGAAAGGAAAAAGCCCTGCACATGAATGTATTTGCCATTCTTCTCTCAGCCTCTGTGCTTCATCTATGAGTGGGCAAGGGGACTAAATATACATAATGCCCACAAGTGGGACAAGTTATGGAACAGTACAAACAGACAGAGCCTCAGAATAATTACAATGTGTCTCTTCTGACTGCCCAAGCTGGGTATTAGCATGATTCCCACTGATTTAGCAAGAAAACTTTGCCAAAACGCTCTTCTAGAGCAGATTATCTGGAAAAATTAAATGAACCAACCCACTAGTCTTTGTTTATTTATGCATTTATTTATTTCATGACATCATCTGACATCTGATGTGCACATGCTTGGTCTCAAGACTATTGTGATTCCCAAAGACCTTGGTTGCAGTGGAGAGGAGAGCAGAACTAGGTAAATCAGTGTTTTTCCTGTGCATCATCTTACAGGTGTTCCATCAGGTCCAGATTCATCTTGTTCTGACATGACGGAGCTTTTTGGAACTTTCTTACAAGACTTCTTGAATTTCTTGGTGTAATGCCAAGCCACAAACTTAATGATAAACCAAGTCCCTATGCCTCTAGCTGATCAAATCAGGATCATGTCCTCATCTAAAATTCTACTTCACAAAGACTGAATTAGTTCTGTCAAAGCAAAAACAGTGTATATGGTACTTATGGAAAAAATAAGAGGACACATTTCTGATACCAGAAAGAATGCAAAATGCACAAATAATGGCTCACTTATTAAGCAGAAAATTGACAAAAGCACTGTAGAAAACAATGCGACTTTTTACAATTCTTTGTAGACGTTTTAATCATAAGGCTTAAATGATAAGATCATTTTAAAGGGTAATGTGTGATTTCAAGTCATTTATTTGATTGTATTTATTATATAGAAATCAATTCAAGAATTATTAAATGCTTTTCTACTATGCAACAGAATAACATATATATATATATATATATATATATATTTTATTTTAGAAACATAAAAGTACAAAAACATACTGACAAACAGACACCCATTATCATAGAAAATAGTACAATCACAACTAATCTATAGACAAGGTGATATGGTCTCAACAGTAATTGTTGCTTTATCCATTGATATCTTCGAATTGT
>PVLD010035144.1:0-12048 GCA_004027595.1 Dinomys branickii | reverse complement strand
TGAGATCTTTCCCTTCTTTTTTTGATAAGGTTGGCTAGGGGTTTATCAATTTTATTTACTCTTTCGAGGAACCAACTCTTTGATTCACTAATTTTTTGTAGAGTTTTCTTCATCTCAATTGCATTAATTTCTTCCCTGAGTTTTATAATCTCCTCCCTTCTTTGGGCTCTTGGTTTGGCTTGTTGCTCTTTTTCTAAGAGTTTGAGTTGTATCATTAGGTTATTTATTTGCTGTCTTTCTATTTTCTTTGTATATGATTTCATTGCTATAAATTTCCCTCTGAGGACTGCTTTCATTGCATCCCACAGATTCCGATAGGTTGTACTTGCTTTTTCATTTATTTGTAGGTAATTTTTAATTTTTTCTTTAACTTCTTGTGTGACCCATTGGTTATTCAGTAGGTTGTTGTCTAATTTCCACGTGTTTATGTGGTTTTTGGAGTTCTCTTTGTCATTAATTTCCAATTTTATTGCACTGTGGTCCAATAATATGCATGGGATAATTTCAATTCTTTTGCATTTAGGTAGATATGCTCTATGGGCTAGAATGTGGTCTATTTTGGAGAAAGACCCATGTGCAGCTGAGAAAACTGTGTATTCTGATGTTGTGGGGTGGAACACTCTGTACACATCTACTAGGTCCATCTGTTTCCACTTTTGGTTCAAGTCTGTTATTTCTTTGCTGAGTTTCTGTCCGATTGACCTGTCTTTTTGCGTCAGAGGGGTGTTTAGGTCCCCTATTACAATAGTGTTATTAGTTATTTTAATTTTTACATCTGTCAAGATTTGACTTGTAAAGTTAGGTGCTCCATGGTTTGGTGCATAAATGTTTAGGATTGTTACCTCTTCCTCTTGCAGCTTTCCCCTAACTAGTATGTAGTGGCCTTCTTTATCTCTTTTGATTGTTTTTGGTCTGAAGTTTACATTGTTTGCAAACATAATAGCTACCCCTGCTTTTTTCTGGGGGCCTGTTGCATGGAGAATTGTTTTCCAACCTTTAACTTTCAACCGTGGGTTTCTTTTTGAGTAAAATGTGTTTCCTGTATACAGCATATCGTTGGTTTGTGTTCCTTAATCCACTCTTCCAATCTTTTCCTTTTGACTTTTGAGTTGAGGCCATTTACATTAATGGTTATATGTTGGCTTATTCTAGTCATGTTATTTACTTGCTGTTCTTCGCTCGTTGACTGTTTACTTGCTTGTTCTGTTTAGGGAGTTATTTCTAATGTTGTTCTTGGAATTGTGGTCTCTTTTTTCTCTGTCTAGGATATCTTTTAGTGCTGTTTGCAATGCTGGTTTGGCACTCATGAAGTTCTTCAATTGTTCTTTGTCATGGAAATATTTTATTTCTCCATTGAATTTGAGGGATAGTTTTGCCAGACACATCAGTCTGGGTTGGAAGTTGTTTTGTCTCAGAATCTGTAATACCTTGCTCCAAGTTCTTCTTGATTTCATGGTTTCCGTTGAGAAGTCTGCTGTTATTCTGATGGGCTTTCCTTTATAGGTGATCTGTTTCATTTCTCTAGCAGCTTTTAATATTGTGTTCTTTTGCTGGATATCTGGGATCTTGACTATTATATGCCTGTGTGTGTTTTTCTTTGGGTTATGGATCATTGGAGTTCTATATGCCTCGATTAACTGAACTTCAGTGTCTTTTACCTTGTTTGGGAAATTTTCTGCTATTATTTCAGCAAATATTCTTTTTATATCGTTTGTGAGGTCTCCTGCTGTTTCACACACTCCTATAACTCGAATATTGTTACTTTTTGCCTCATCTTGGAGCTGTTGGATTGACTTTTCTTGTGTCTTTGATGATATTATGAGATTCTTCCTTTCACGCTCATAAGCTGCCATGCTGTCTTCACATTCTGAAATTTTATCTTCGGTTTCATTTAAGTGGTTTTGCATTCTTTCAGTGTAAGTTTTCAAATCCTGGCATTCTCTTTGGACCTGTTTCATTCTTGGTAATTCATTCCTGAATTGCTCTTGTAAGGTTTCTATTTGTTTCCTATTTTCTTCTAGTCTTTTGTCTATTTGTTCTCTATGTGTCCGGAACATTTCTTCCATCATTGTTTTCAGCTCATTTTTTGTCTGAGAGATCATTGCAGGTATGTGGCTTATTTCTGCTTTAAGGTCTTTTATGGCCTGTTGGAGCTGTTTCATTTCAGATGCAATCGTTTCATAACTTGCAGGTATGTGGCTTCCTGGTTCCCCTGTATCCTCGCATTCAAAACTTGTTCTGGGTGGGGTTGAGTTTTGAGACTGCGTTTTGTTCCTCTGTTTTCCCATTTTTGGGTATCAGATTCAAAATGAGGAGCTATAAATTCCCCAGTCAGTTCAGGAGGTAAAGGTCTGCTGCAGAGGCTGCTCCAATGATTCCTTCTCTTTGGGAGATTGTCCCTTAAGCTGTCTGCTGAGATTTCCGCTTCTACTCCCTACCCTGAGACCTGGCTGGGGCGCATAAACAGCTCGCCACCCCAGGCACCTTGCAGGCAGGCCACTGAGGTGTTCCTCCCTGGGTGGAGCTCCTCCCCCCCCTTACAAATCCCGTTGGGGCGCCTAGCCAGCTCTTCTGATCCGGGGATCCTGCAGTCAATAAAGCTGCTTGTATGTCCCTCGCTGGGCGGAGCTTCTTCCCGACTCAGAAAAAACCGGTCAGGGCTCCCAATCAACTCACGGTGGGATCATGCAGACAGGAATGCCGTTCAGATGTATCTCCCTGGATCGAGCTTCTTCCTGACTCAGAAATCCTGCTGCGGTGTTCACTAGGCTCTCCCATTCCGAGATCCGTGCTGGCAGGAGATCCTGTTGCTCTCTGGTGCTTTTCCGCCTCCTCGGCTTTCTCGCAGGAGTTGCCGACTGCAGCTCCCACGGCGCCGGCTGTGGGGGCGGGGCTCTGAGCAGGATCTCGGACGCTGCCCAGATTGGTGCAGTCTGCCCTAGGAGCACGTTCTCTGAGTTTACTCTGCTCCGCGGCCTCCAACAAATCCTGGTTACAGCTGCCTCCGAGCCGATCAGGTTCAGGGGCTGGGAGGGTCCGTCCCACCGCAATCGCTCTCTCGGCTGTACATGGATTGAGCCGAGCTACGGCCCAAGCGCAGCGCTGATCCCTCAGGCGCTCAGCTCTCAGGATCCGCCCACTTCTCGCCACGCGGCTTATCCAGCCGGCCCTTTAATGCTCAGGCCGCGGAGAGCAACACGATCAGTTGGAATTTCGCATCCGCGGACCGGGCACCCACGCGCAAAGATCAGTCTCTGGGAGAGTTTCCCTCTGCCACTCACCTGGTCGCCATCTTCCCGGAAGTCTCCTGCACTAAGGTTTTACATGTTAGTACTTCCCTTTGGCTTGATTGATTTCCTTTGTCATTTCTTCTACTTCAGGGTTGTTGGGAGCACATTCTCTTGGGTTTTATGTATCTGAAAATTCCTGTGTTTTACCTTTGGTTTTGAAAGATATTTTTTTTCCTTTTTATAGACTCTCAGTTGTTAGGTTCTATTATTTTTTATCACATTAAAATACTGTCGTATTGTTTCTGGCACCTATTGTTTCTGAGGAGCCATCGATGCTATTATATATTTTATTTCTTTGTTTTCAAAGTGTTAGTTGTATCTTTTATTTTCCAAAACAAACGGTCTAGGGGCTGGGGATATAGCTCAGTGGAATAAGCACTTGCCTAGCAAGAGCAGGGTCCTGAGTTCGATCCCCAGTACCACAAAAAAAAAAAAAAAGACAAAACAAATGGTCTAGTTTGACTAGACAGTTCACAAGTGTGGTTGTGTATATATTTACTAAGCATATTGAACTGCAACTCACTGTTTTGTATTTTATCACAATTTCTTCAAATGTGCATTAATAGCCAGTTTTCCTGCCACTGGTACAATATAAACCAACACAGTTTCAGTCTAGGATCAGAGGCCTCTGAGGAAGAAAGAGCATGGAAGAAAGGCCTGTTGGAGGAAAAAGAACTCAAGCCATCTGCAGCCAGGAAGCAGAGAAAGAAAGAAGTAGGGGACAAGAAGACACACTCTGGGTCATGCCCCCCGTCACTCATATTCGACCAGCCCCCACCTCCCAATGGCACGGTCAGCTCTGAACAGTCAGTGGGTGAATCCACGGATGGGTGTGGCACACCCGTGACCCAGTGACCTTCCAGGAGCCCCACAATGAACAGGAGACTTTGGGGGATACACTTTAGATTAACAGCATAATTTTTTCTATTTCAATATTATTCTTTCCCTTCTTGGAGATTTCACCTATATGTGTACCAGATCATTTGATATTATTCCACAGAATTCTGGCTTTCTGTTCATTTTTCTTCAATCTTTTTCTATCTTTAACTTTTAGATTGAATAACGTTTAACTTTTAATAATGACTTCAAATGCGGTAATTTTTCTTTTGCTCATTTGAGGGGTTTTTAAATTTTAGGTATTGGGCTTTTAATTACTGTATTTTTTTTTTTAATATTTTATTTTATTTTATTTTTTTTGGCGGTACTGGGGATTGAACTCAGGACCTTGCGCTTGCTAGGCAGGCGCTTATTCCACTGAGCTATATCCCCAGCCCCAATTACTGTATTTTGAAGTTCTACTTTTCATTTGAGTCTTTCATGTAGTTTCCTCTTAAATGCTTGGATTTCTTGTCTAGACATTCATTAAGGCCATATTTCCCTTTAAGTCTTTTCTTTAGTCATTTGCCCATACAGTTATCCCTTGGTATCTATGGTGGATTAGTTCCAGGACTGTCAGTTATCTGAATCCATGATTACTAAATCCTTATACAAAATGATGTAACAGTTTCATATAACCTTTGTACAATCTCCCACATACATTAAATATTCTCTAGATTACTAATAACACATAATATGATAGAAACCTTCTGTGAATGCATTTCATAGTCTATATTTTAGAGAATGATTCCAAGGAAAAGATCTGGAAATGTCTAGTGTAGATCCAAGGTTAAAAAATCTTTTTGGTTCTCAGTTAGTGGAATCCATTTCTCATGTATTGAGAAGGCTGAGTATATTTTTAACAGGTACTTGTAGACTTTGTTTAACCCTACATCTGTACCAGCAACTTTATTTTTCTTGGCTGTAGAACGCTTTTCTTGTTTCTTTGTCTGGCTAATTGATTGACTTCAGATTTTTTCTTGCTGTAGGAGGAAGTTTAATCAATGGATGGTTTAGTACTATGTTTGGTTACTGAAAATTCTATGAAAAGTGTTTCTTAAACATCTCTAACTCATTCAACTTTAATTTCCCCAGTCTATCTCCCCTGCAGCTCTTTTTTGGACTTGATTTTAGGATTCAGTTAAGGTAGAAAAAGGTATATATTACTTTGGTGTGTCTCCTTGTACTAAAATACATTCTCCTGCCTCAGCTAGGTTTCATGTACATTAAAGATGCATTAACAAGATGTCTACACTCTAGAAACTAGACTCAAGCATCTCTTAGCAGGCACCAGATCCTTTAATCTCTAGTGTCTCCAACCCATGGCACCTGTGTCCTCTAACCCTTGAGACATCTCACCTCTGAAATGGACAACATTGCTCTCAGCTGTGGACTCATAAGGGATGATCTGAACAAACTTCTAGGACTTCCTCTGATAGGTTTCACTTGTTTGATGACGTCTTTTAACATCACTTCATAGATTAATTTCTTAAACAGAGTCTAAGCTGCTTCATTGCAGATGTCTTCAACTCTGATCTTTGCTTGCTCCACTTGGCTGAATAACTCTGCTCTAAGTCTTTGGACGTTTGCATCATACTAGGGAAATTTTCCCCAAACAGAGCTGTGTAACCATGAGGCTGACTGGGTAGTGTCTCTTCTTTCGGGGATCATAGTCTTGTGCTGTCTGTTTTCCACTCTCTGAAAAACAAATTGGTTGGGTTATCATTTTTTTTTTTTCTCATTTTGTAGTTGTTCACAATGGGAAGACTAGCCCAGAGCCATTTATTCTCTTCTGGAAAAAATTTAGGAGAGTTCAGCATTTTCTTTAATATTTGAAATTCAGAGAAGAACACTATTGTATAATTAGATAGACTGTTTGTATTCTTTATCACTACAGTTAAGATAGTGCCTAATACACAAATATTCAATTAAAATTTTGTTGAATAAATGAAATATCACTTCCGACTCTCTGGGACTATCTGACCATTCCCCAGTTCAGAAAAAAGTTCCTTTGTCTTTTGCTTGATAACTTCCTCTCATTTTTTTTCTGCAACACTCATTTAAATAGATGTTGAGCCTTCTGGACATCTCTCATACTTAATATCATAACCATATTTGACTTTTGTTCCCTTTACCAGTTATGAGAGACCAGGTCAGCTCAGTATCTTAGTTTAGTTTCTGATATTCACTGTTATCCATTATTCATTGAAGGTCATCCACGTAGTCATTTTTAGTTTTCAGTTTGACAGTTACAATTTTAATTTTTGTTTTTTTTCTTTTGTTTGTTTTTTTTTCCTCAGCAATCGGTCCTTTCTTACCGAAGTGATAGCTCAATAAGTCTCCTTTGGTTTAATGTGTTAAATGTTCCCTTACACATTAATTTGTTTATTGTATTTTGAAACTCATTTTCACACTGTTTTGTTTCTTCACATGCAAGGTATTTATTGCTTGAGGTTCATAATTATTGATGAAATTTAAATTGAATGATGCTGGCAGCTGGTGAGTAATTCTTCAGCCCAGTAGTTCTTCGGAAACTTAGGGAAAATTTCGTGTTCTATTGGCAATCGATGCAGATTTAGAGAATAAAGACAATAATTCTGGTGTTTTTTTAGATGAAAAGGTAAGTGAAGGAGGGACTTGAAGTCAAGTGAGATTTAAAATGTATAAGAAGCCTTTTCATTTGAATAGGTGCTGCCCCTTCCTTCCTGGAAGCTGTGAGCTCACAAGGCACAGCCCATCTTTTCTGGTCATAGGTTCCACCCTGGGAACCTTCTTTGTCAGAATATTTGGGTCAAAGTGGTGTATACAAGATGTTCTCCTGAGGACAGGTAAAGAAAACCATTCTGACATTCAGGGCCTGCCTTAACTATGTTGCCCTTTAATTAATCATACCGCTAACAACCCAAGACCTGTTTGCTCTTTAATTCTTTTAAAATTTCCATTAGCAATCTTTCCCAGCTACTGTCCTCGCATACCATAGTTTAGCTTTCCAAGTCTGACACGGATTATTTTTATATATATATACTTTTCTTCTGCTATTATAGTCACACACTTTAAAGCAGGAGTCTCTGCTTTAACAATTTTATACCCTATTTTTCAGTAACCACCATATCTAAACACTTTCTTTGTCATTACATTTATTCATGCCAGTATAAAATGCAGTTGAGGGCCCAGATAAAACAAACAGATCCAAGCGAGCCACTTGTCTGGGTAAAATACAGCAGCTAGTGTTTGTTTATTCCATATGATTAGAAGGGAAAAAATCCATATTGGAGAAAAGAGTAAAAAGAAGGAACGTGTCATTTGCCAAATCCATCTTATAGTTTGATGTGCGTTCGCTTATCACTTGATGATCAATGATAAAACAGACCTTTATTTGTAGATCAAAATATACCAAAACAACAAACACTGATGGATAGGTTTTCAAGAATAAGTTAATGAAGGTAGCATAAAGCCTAAAGAAACTTCTTGACCTTGTATATAAAGCATAAAAATTATACTTCACTGAGGCCTTACAAATAGACTCCATTTGAAAAGTTGAAAGAGTAGGAGGGTTAAAAAACTATCATCATTATTATTATTGTTGTTATTTTAGTGAAAGCTGAATGAATTGTCATTATGCAACTGGAATGTGAGTTTTTATAATTTTGGTGTATATATATATATGTACATATATTTAAATTACTTCTCTGACTGACTCAACAACTGAGTATGATTAGGTAGCCATAACAGACACCAAACATTTTCTTCCCATTAAAGAACTGACAGTCTAGCAGAAGAGAGAAAACGCAAGCACTTCATTTATAGCACTGCAAGAGGCCTTATGACAAGGTTAATAGCAATGATCTATAAGGTCCCACAAAAGCCTAATTAAATATGGACGGAAGGAGAAGAAGCAAGTTGAAACCAGAAAGACCAGTAAAAAAAGTGTTTGGTTGTCACTTTTGGGTCTATGGCACCAGTGAACCTATTTTTTTTGTCGGGTGGTAGCAGGATCTCTGAGCAGCTCATGTGGGAACTCAGCTGAAAACTGTATCTGGAAGGGCAAAGTGATAATGATAACGGAAAACAGGGGGCCTGGTTAGAAATTAAATGAAAAAGAGCCAAAGGATAAAATATCCGAGAGCTGCGTGGGCGTATCTGTCGTCTTGGGCTGTCATTGAAATTTATCATAGATTGGGTGGCTCAAGCAGCAGGTACTTATTTTCTCACACGGTTCTGAAGCCTGGAGTTCTGCGACTACGTGTCCTCATAGTTGGGTTCTTTTGCAGGCTCTGTCCTGTACGTGGAAGGAGGGCGGGAGGGAAGGCAGAAGAGAAAGAGGGGGGAGAGGAAGAGAGACGGGGAGGGGGTTGGGTTTTGATTTCTGGGAGCATCTATAAGCGCCAAACTCTCAAATGTTTTTCTTTGATCTCTGTCAGCTACCTTGACTTTCTTTCCAGACACACTACCCAAGAAACCCTTTCTTTCACCTAAGCCAGTTTGAACTGTGTTCGTACTCCTGATAATGCCTGAAGAATCCTGACACTGCGATCCCTGGTGTGGAGCTGAAAGCAAAAATGCTGTGATGTGAGGAGTTAGTAGAGGGTGAGAAAGTAGAGAGAAATAAGCATGGTTGTTTTAGCAGAGAGACTTATTCACTCAGCACACATTTACTGTTCTATACCCTGGAGATTTGGCTAACACAGGTGGTACGGCACTGCATAGGAGCGCGGTGTCTCATGTCTGCTAATTAATCAGTGATGAGTTTGTTGTGTTGCCTGTTGCCCAGCATGACTAATCTGAGTCTGAATCTAAGTAAACCATTAAGGAAAGTTCACAGCAAGATAAGCTGTGAGTGACAGTGTTACCATTTAGAAGAGGAACTGACAGGATGACATGCAGCACCCTTGCCTCCCCCTCGCTGGTTTCCAGACTGTCACAATAAATTCTCGGAGCTCTTGCTGCGATGAAGAGGCATAAGTTAGAGTCCCACAGTCAAGAACTCTTATTACTTAAAAGAAGCCTGGAGGATTTGCTGCTCCAGTCTGCTCCTTATGCAGATGAGGGGTTGAAGCCCAGAGATGTCCTTTTACTTGTTTGTAAATACACAGAATGTTATCAACAGGCTGGGATGAGAGGTCCGCCTTTTGATACTCATTGTCGTCTTTTTCTTAGGGTGTTATAGAGTTCTGAGTGCACAACAGCTATCTTCTTACCCTGAAGAGAGCTGGCATTTTGACCACATCCTTTAAAAACTGGAGAAATAAGAAGAGAGGCCTGGAGAAATAAGCTGTAGCCTAGTTTCAGGCATCAACAAGCTTTGTGAACTGTGGCAGACTGGCTGCCAGCTGGGGTGCCCTGATTTAATACCTTGGTTATTTCCATGTGGGTCTTCATTCTTCAGTAGACCAGATCTATTTCCATGTGTGGTGGTCTCAAAGAAGTACCGTAAATGACTGAAGGTGACAGTCCCAGATCTTTGGAACCTAGATTCTAAAACTTGCACACTTAGCAATTCAACTATACTACAGGAAGTAGTGTTTGCAAATGAACTCTGGAACTTGATGCTATTTCCAAAGGTCACATGAGATAGAGCTTATTCTTGAAGCTACCTTTGCAAGCTGCGTCTTCCATCTCTGGAAGTCTGGAAATTTAAAGTCTCCTCAGGAACAGCAAAGTAACCCCAGTAGTAATTCTATTACTCAAATATATTTGATGTATTGATTTTGGTTCTATGTTATTCATGGAGGGCTCTCAATTATGTTATGTATATGGGGCATGTAGTTTTATAAAAAAGAAATATAAGCCTGGGTATATAGATCATGTAATCCCACATATACATATACATCAGTGTGTTCAAGTGTATGAGTTGAATGATTTGCTTTTCAGAATATATATCTTATGATTCCAAAGGATATATAACATCCAGAAAGAAAGGCCAAATTCAAAATTAGATGCAAGGTTCAAAAATAGAAGAGTACAACAATAAAATGGGGCCAGAAATCAGAATTTGAAATGTGTACTATTATTTCCTTGGCAACATGAGAGGCAGACTGTAAACTTGCCTCTGCGCCTTCCCGGGGGCATCGTGAAGCTCGGCACACGTGACTGCTAAGAGAAGTGAAGAAGTAGGGGCTTTCCGTCTCTTTCAGAGCCTCCCGGCACGATTTTACTCCTTGCTTGGATATCCAGACTTTTTATATATGAGTCTATCAATTTCTTTCTTTTTTGTAGCTTGAATAGTGGCTCACTATGATCAATTTCTTCTGCTTTGAAATGTGATTTAAAACAAAAGCAGAAAATTAAACATAGAAATTTCATTCTACTCAGCTATTCCCCTTCTAGGTATGTTCCCCAAAGAGTTAAAGATATATTACAATGACACATACATGTCATATTTATAGCATCACAGTATACAATAACTAGATCTTAAAAGAGGCCTGTATGTCTATTAACAGATAAATAGATAAAGAAAATGCAATATTTGCACAGAATGGAATACTACTCTGCCATAAAGAAGGAGTCATATTAACTGAAATCAGATGTACAAGCTTAAAAATCAGAAAGTTTCTCTTATATGAAAAACCCAAACCATAAGTAACTTAACAAAATACAGGAAACAAGGAAATGAATCTTTTGAAAATGGAAAGGGAACCAAGAGGTGGAGGGTAAAGGTAGGAGAAGGGAGGGAAAATCCAAAAGAATTAAAATGTGTTATATACATATACCAATGTCTTATGATGAGTGTAATCACTATGTCCTGTTTAAATGTGATAATAATTGTTTTAAAATAATAAAGCAAAAGCAAGAGCAAGGACAGACACAGCATGGCTCTTCAGCTCAGTCCAGGTGCTGAATTATTTTGCCTCGGGGGAACCGAGAGATGGCAGGTCTGTGGCTGGCAAGAGTCAGTTATAACTCAACGTGTAGGTGTGCTCGTCCTGACTGTTGGTTTAAGAAAGGAATATAATGCAGCTGGATTTTTGGCAATAGAAGAGTCACATGACCCTGCCCATTTAATCGGGAAACATGTAGTTTTCCCTTTGTTTGTACCCTTGTACATGGCCTTGTGATTATATTTCCCTGCTCCTTTTATTTAGACAATGGACCTGTGTTCATACCAAATCAAATGACAGACTTTCAAAGTGTTTTTTAAAAAATCTTTTCAATTATTTCTCAAACATTCAGCCTGTGCTGATTTCTCTCTTTTCCTAGGAGCCTCCATCAGAAGGTCAGGTCTGAGTCCCAGAGATTCAGCCTTCGTTCCAGATTCGGTCAGCTGAATCCTACCAGGTAACATCCGCTTCTCCGAGGAGGAGGTAATGGAACAAAGAGAGGCCTGAGGTTCAAGATAAGACAAGAACAGGGAGTGGATGCCAGACTCTGAAGCTGTTTGCATTGTGCCAAGAGGGATTGTCTAAATTCTCTCTTTCAAAGCATATTAAAAAAAACTATAGTGTGAAAGAGTAAAAATTCTAGGGTACTTATTTGAATGAAGGCACTTTGCCTTTGCTTTCAGTAATCATCTTTTGGGGATTAAAAAAGTAAATACTTGCTTGCCTGAGCAGGAAAGCTGGCATTGATCTCTGTACTAGAGAGAAGGGATGCTGCTCCCACCCAGTGAAGATCTTTTTTCAAGAATAGGGCATAACAAAGGATATTCGGGTTTTCCCCTGAATACTGTCATTTCTCTTGTTGTGCTGAGGCTACTGTATTTGCTAAAAAAATCAAAGAGGTAAAACAGATTCAAAATAACTTCTGCACACTACACAAGACTGAAATGAGTACCCAGCTGTGGTGTTTGTTCAAGTATTTCAGATAATAGTTCTGTGACAGTTTTGAAATCATTTATTTATCTGGCCCACCACACATGTGTGTACACACACACACACACACACAC
>PVLD010035143.1:0-12049 GCA_004027595.1 Dinomys branickii | reverse complement strand
GTTGGGCCCCTGTGGCTCCCCTCGTCCCTGTGTCTGCCACCCTGTGGCGCCATCTCCTGACCTCTTCCCTTGTGATCGCTTCCTCCTGTGTCTCATCCCTCCTGCTTTGCTTTCCACTATTGACCTCTACCCCTTACCCATGCTCCACTGTCCCGCCCTGCCCTGCCCGTCCCACTCCCCTCACCCCCAAACCCTCTGTGTCTCCCTCTCTCACCCTTCCCCTCCTCTCTCCACCTCCCTCCCCGCCCCCTGTCTCCTCTTCCTCTGTAGGAGGCCATGATGGATTTCTTCAACGCCCAGATGCGCCTTGGGGGGCTGACCCAGGCTCCCGGCAACCCCGTCTTGGCTGTGCAGATCAACCAGGATAAGAACTTTGCCTTTTTGGAGGTGAGCCGGGAGAGTGGCTGTGGGGATGGGGGAATTTGGGGTGGGGACCTGTGTGTTCCTTGCTTGCTTGTTCCTTCCTGCACTGCCCTTTTCCGGTGGCCCCCTGTGGGCCACCAGGTTCGTGGTGCTTGGAACCTGCCTCCCTCTGTAGCCCTGTCCTGTGCTCTGGCCACACTTGGGCTTCCCAGAATACACCGTGCCCTTGCAGTAGGGCTGAGGGATGGGCACATTTATGTTTTCTGGTACTAGGAATTAAAGCCAGAACTTCATGCACTGATCTACACTCATGGCCCCTCTTCTTTCTTTTTTTTTTTGAGCTGGGGTCTTTATAAGTTGCTCAGGCTGGGCTAGGATTTGGGACCCTTCTGCTTCCCTCCCAAAGTGCCAGGCGTGTGTCATGATGCCTTGCCTGGCTGACTACTGTTTTTAACTAGTCTTCCCTGTCTGTTTCTCAGACTCTTGGGTGGAAGACTTTGGGTTTCAGTGTTCAAAATCCAGATGGGGCAGGTGCTGCTCCTATGAGAGGTGTAGGAGGCAGTGAAACAATGGTGAAAGCTCCCGTCCACCCCACACTTGCATCATCACAGTCCGTTTTGAGTCACACCATGCCAGACTGCAGCATAAATGTCACTCCCTGGGGAAGCCTGTGCACTGTCACCTCCTCCTCTGCTGAGCCCGCCCTCCTGTGCTGCTCTGGCTCGACATCGTTGTGGATGTGCTGTCATGTTTGTCCCTGCTGCTGTGTTGGGTGCTGCTCTCTTCCTTGGCTGGAGTATGAGCCCTGAAAGCAGGGATGTATCTGCGCCCAGGGCCCAGGGAAGAGCATGGCGTGGGAAGATTGTCCGTGGGTGGGAGGAGAACATCCACTCCATAGAGCCTGGCCTGAGCCCGCCTCTCATCATCTCCTCTTGCCTCCTTCAGTTCCGCTCGGTGGATGAGACGACCCAGGCCATGGCCTTCGATGGCATCATCTTTCAGGGCCAGTCACTGAAGATCCGAAGGCCTCATGACTACCAGCCGCTGCCTGGCATGTCAGAGAACCCCTCGGTCTATGTGCCTGGTGAGTGAGGAGTTGGCCAACTTTCCCTCTATACCCAGGGCGCTGCTCTGGAGCAGCACATTGGCTTTGGAACTTGCGGGTATCTCCAGGGCGTTTTTCAGTGTGTGTCCAGAGGAGGCAGCCTGGCCAGGCCCCGGACTCCTGTGACCTGTGGTTGTGGTTGGTGCACAGCTTGCCAGTGTCAGAGCCAGGACCAGACCCACATCCCTGGGCAGGGTGGGGCTCACGGGGCCTGTGAATTGCTTCTCTTCGGGGGCCTCCTGTCCCTGGGTCTGGGTGAGTGTACTGTCTGCAGGTGCTCATCCGACTGCAGGGCTCCCAGGTGGACGTGGGGAGCCCCTTGTGCACCTTTCTTCCCTTTCGCCAAGTGGCTGCATTCTGGGCCATTTCCTGCAGTGATGTGAGTGTTTCTTGCGACAGACAGGAGCAACTGCGAGCCCCTGGTGGTGGCTGTGTGGCTGGGGTGTCTGTTTATAGGCCTTGTGTGGCTGGCACCTACCTGCATGTTACAGGAGTCTTTGAGGAATCTCGTGGGCTGCGGGAAGCAGTAGTGAGCTGCTCCATCCCACAAGCTGCGGTTTGCCAGCACCTGTGGCAGGCATGTAGGGTGTGAGGGGGCCTTTAGCTTGCGTGAGGTCTTGTGGCCTGTGGGGAGCAGTGTTGCTCCCACCGAGGGAGGCTGTGCCTCAGGCCAGTTTGGACTTGGCAAGGGCAGGAGTCTTCTGACTGCTGTGTAGCACTGGAGGACCAGTGGAGAAACAAGAGTTTGCTACCCAGCGGTGGGTGCACCTGTGTCAGTGTGACTCGGGCCAGGTCACAGCTGTTCACGTCTCTCCTAAGTCCTGGTAAATTCCATGGTGTTTGTGAACTGAATTCTAAGTGTGGTGACCCAGCCTGATGCTGAGTGCTGCTGAGGGCTCTGCTCCAGTGGAGCTACACAGTGTCTGTGTTGTGCCACTTCCCCATGTCGTGAACCCAGTGCCCTGGAGTGTATGCCAGGTGCTGCCCCCAGCATGTCCCGTGGTGCCTTTGGCCTTGTTGCCGCTCCTGCTATGTGAAGGTAGTCAGTTAGGACTTTGTAAATCTCTTGTGAGTAAAGATTCATTGGCACATGTCTTGACCTGTTTGTTACACATGTATCTAGATTGTTTTGTCCTGCAGTAGGTGAATCAACCACAGGCAAAATCCTACAGTACTTAACATTGTAGCCGTTTACTGAGAAATGGAGCCAGGATTGTCTCATTCACCAGGGCAGGCAGGTATGAAGGGAATGGTAACGGTCAGGGTGCTAGTGTGTTCCAGGCTGTACAGTTTGACCCTGGAGTGCCTGCCTAGCTGTCACACACCGCTTCCGGCCTGCACAGTGATCTTCTGCTGGAAGCAGGTGCTGTGGATCAGGCGCAGGTGCTGTCCTCACACGTGCTTAGCGCAGGCCTTTCCAGGTGGAGCCCACGTAAGCAATCGGTAGATGCTGCCCACTGGTCAGTCTCAGGATGTGCTTGCCTGGAGGTAGCCAGCTCTGCCTGTGCTTGGGCAGATGGGTACACCCTGGAGCAGTAGCAGGAAGTGCCTGTAGGTTAGGCGTGCAGCTTGTCAACTCTGTTAAAGCTGGCTGTGGTGGTGCACGCCTACAATCTCCACACACAGGGAGGCTGAGGCAGGAGGATTATAAGTTCAAGGCTTGCTTGTGGAACTTAATGTCTCAGAACAGGAAATGGCTGGGCATGTAGCTTAGTGGTAGAGTACCTCTGGGTTTGAGCTGTGATACAGCTCCCACCCCCGAAAAACAGGTGTTTGAGCTTCTGTTCCTTTCCTTTTCCTACTCTGTGAAGAGGAGAGAGAAGCAGCATTTGGTAAGATGTAGACTGATTAGAAAAAACATTCTGGGAAATGAAGGCAATTCACTGTTCTGCTGAAGAGGTGATCCACTTGGTGTGGCCAGTTGTGGGTTGCTTTCCCATGGTGTCTGACCTAACCTGCCCAAATTGACATGGGCCCTGTGCCTCCTGGGATCGTGCCCCTGCTGATGCCCAGTGTGATGAGAGCCGTGTTGGCAGTGGCACAGGTTTCTCTCTATGGTTAGCTGCTCTGGTGACTGCTGTGCTTTCCTGAGAACCTGAGGCCGGGGATCCTCGGCACTGTGACTTGGATACAGGGAGCCAGATGAGTACTGGACTGGTGCTGCCTCCCTTTGACGCAGCACAGTGGCTGTGAGCCTTGGGTTGGGGGTTACTGCCTTGGTCCCCTTCTGGGGACCCAGGCAGGGCCCTCAGGCTGCAGCGGCTGTGGAGAGGCCCATTGAGATGGGCTCTGGACACACCAAAGTCATAGGTCGACAGAGCTTGGTCCGCCTGGCCTGGGGCCTCCACTCCAGGATGCTTCTGGGTGGGTCCCAGCCAGGTGCCCTGCTGCTATGTGGCCCCCTTAGCTGGGCACTGGGGACATCCCTGATGCTTGAGGCTGGCTGCGTTGATCCTTGCACCTCTGGGGGTCCTGGACAGGTGCATGGGGCAGATGAGAGCCTGGAAGAAGTGTGGGGCTCATTACCCTGGGGCTTTATCCCCACTTCTATCTTACCTGATGTTCCCCAGAACCAGGGTGGGGGTGGGTTGCTCCACCACGTGAGCGGTACTGTGGCAGGTGGAGGCAGGTGGGACTACTGGGGCCTTCTGGCTCATGTCTGATGGGACAGCTCTGAGGCTTAAGTGAAATTTGGGAGTGCAGTGCTAGGTTGAATCATGGGGTAGGTGCCTGTCTGTGTTGAGTTTTATGGTGAGGGTAAATGGGTATTTTAGCTCGCGCAGCTGAGAGGGCCAGGCTGTGACATTGTAGCTCTCGGGGATCTGTCATCAGCCAGCAGTTACCATGGAGGTTGTCGCAGCAGCCCAGACTCCAGCAGGCTCTTGGCTCCCTGGGTGGCTACCCTGTGTGAGTGGGACCTCTGCCAGTGTCATGGAGGAACTTTGTGCAGACCTGAGGGACAGGACTGGGCCCTTGCAGTAGGGAGAAAATTCTGGCTGGGGTTCAGGACCCCAGACCCTTGGCTTAGAACCAAAAGGCTGAAGAAGGGCCTGAGTGTCCCAGCAGCCTCGACGAACTGAGCAGACTTGATAAGTCCCACGGGGCAGGCAGCAGCATGGATGTGGGTGTGGCTGGTTGTCCACAGGGCCTTCCCTGGAGAATGCTGCCAGCTTGCTGGCTGGCTGGGTCTGGGAGATGCTGTATGTCACTGGGCAGCTGTTGTTCCCCTCTGTGTTTGTCAGACAGCAACGGGGATGAGATGGATGTTTGCGCCTGGTGCACATGGCCCCAGGTCTTTGGGATATGCCCTTGTGTTGTAATTGAAGCTTGTCTCCTTTCTCCATTAGGAGTTGTGTCTACTGTGGTCCCTGACTCTGCCCATAAGCTGTTTATTGGGGGTCTGCCCAACTACCTGAATGATGACCAGGTGAGACCTGCCCCCTGCCCCTGCCCCTGCCTCTGCCTCTGCCCCTGCCCCTGCCTGCCTGACGGTGCTGATGGCTTCTTGACCTGCTGCAGGTAAAAGAGCTGCTGACATCCTTTGGGCCTCTCAAGGCCTTCAACCTGGTCAAGGACAGTGCCACAGGGCTCTCCAAGGGCTACGCCTTCTGTGAGTACGTGGACATCAACGTCACTGACCAGGTGAGCCTGGGGGCCTGGCTGCCCACCACGTCTGCCCCATCCAACCTTGCTGTTTCCAGCTGCGGTTCCCTCCTGGGACAGGGTGGGAGGTGGCCACCTGAAGGAAGGCCCTGCGCGGCCCGCTTCATACTCTCATCTCCTTTGCTATCCTGTCTCCTCACCTATGCCCCGGCCTGGGGGAGGAGCTGGGTGCCTGGGCCTTGACTCTGCTCTCCTATCCCCCTCCGCACCCTACCCGGCACAGGCCATCGCGGGGCTGAACGGGATGCAGCTGGGGGACAAGAAGCTGCTGGTCCAGAGGGCGAGTGTGGGAGCCAAGAACGCCACGCTGGTGAGCCCCCCGGCACGTCACCTTCCATTGGCTAGGGGGTCTGGGCTGGGGCTGGTGGGGGCAGACTTTCCTGGGCTCTCCTGGGAGGGTGCTTGGGGCTTCTCCAGGGCAAGGGATGCATAGGTGTTTGGGTGGAGGAGCTCATCCTCTGGGCAGGCCTTGGAGGGTGCAAGCTTGAGTGGTGGGAGGCTGGTCGGAGCCCCTTGTGACAGCCCGTCTTGCCCCTGACCCCACAGAGCACCATCAACCAGACCCCTGTGACCCTGCAAGTGCCGGGCCTGATGAGCTCTCAGGTGCAGATGGGCGGCCACCCGACTGAGGTCCTGTGCCTCATGAACATGGTGCTGCCCGAGGAGCTGCTGGATGACGAGGAGTATGAGGAGATCGTGGAGGACGTGCGGGACGAGTGCAGCAAGTATGGGCTGGTCAAGTCCATTGAGATCCCTCGGCCCGTGGACGGTGTGGAGGTGCCCGGCTGTGGAAAGGTACCCCATCCCCCCATGTGGTGGCCCTGCACCCTTGCATGTACCCTGGGCCTGTGATGTGCTGTGCAGTATTAGTTCTGCACCTGGCTTGGATTCTACCCTGTGTGACCTGTGTCTGAGCTCAGAGGAAAGTACACACATGCAGTCGCAGAACCATGCAAGTCCCACTGTGTCTGTAAGAGCTACATCCTCTGCCTGTGCTCCCTGGGTCCCCTCTGCACTGTGCCAGGCCCATGCAGGGGGGCGGTGGTGGGCGTGAGGGCTGGCATTCACTTGGGGTAGCAATGGCACTCTTAATATGCTAAAGGAGTGTAAGGAGCTGGAAGTAGGGCTGGAAGTGCTGCCAGGACAGGAGGATGGGCAGCACAGGCGTTGGGGTGGAGCAGCTCCTAGGGCTTCAGGCCATGGGCACTTCTGTGAAAGACTGGCTGAGTAGCTGGGCATGGTGGTGTATGCCTGTAATCCCAGCACTTGGGAGGCTGAGGCAGGAGGATTGTTGCGAGTTTGAGACCAGCTTGGGCTACAAAGCAAGCTCAAGGCCAGTCTGAACTGCAGAGCGAGACCCTGTCTCAAAAAAGGCCAAAAAAAAGAAATGTATTTGCTGGAGTCAATGCTGGAGAACAGGGAGAAGAGACTCTGGCCTCTGGAATCAGCTGAGCTGTGTTATCTTAATGCATCCTATTCCTGTTCTTGGGTTTCATATTATGAATATTAACAGACATACTTGACACTGATAATTGTGCATCCAGTCACCCACACTCTTCCTTGTCATTTATTTGGCTTGTTCTTGCCCCCCAATATTTGGTAATATTTGAAGCATCTCAGTTGTATTTCCCCCGGAGTACTTCAATATACTTCTCTACTTCTGTAATTTCTCACCTACTGACATTCTGGGCCACTTTTTTTGTTTTTTTTTTTTAAGGCAGGGTTTTGCTATGTAGCCCAGGCTAGGCTGGAACTGGTGGAAATGCCTCAGCCTCCCAAGTGTCTGGGTGATACCAGGCCAGGTAACTCTGCAAGTGGGTCGGTGCTGTGTGTTGCAGCATAGCAAGCTGTACCCTCAGCTTGTACCTGCTGCTACTCCCTTTTGAAAACCCAAAAAGTGGCAGTGTTTGCTCCCTTTTTGAGGGCGACTGCTCTAACTTGAAAAGTGTACATAAGCTTTTTTTTTTGAGACAGGGTTTAGCTACTGTAGCTCAGACTGGCCTTGACCTCACCATGTATCCCAGGCTGGCTTCAGACTTTCAGCTATTCTCCTGCCTCAGCTTCCTGGGCTCATGTATCAGCTTATCTTTTCCTTCTAAAGGGAAATTTACCATTTTTATTACTTGGTGTTGTCTGGGAATTGAATCTAGGGCCTTAGGCATGGTAAGCATTTCTCCAGGGTGTGTGCTAAATTGTCCAGGCTGCCTGTAACTTTGACCCCTTCTGCCTCAGTCTCCTAAGTTGCTGGGAATTTTGTTTTTAAAGTGAAGCTGTCAGGTTGTGGGATTTGCCACGTTGAGGTGAATGTGCCCATTTTCTCTAAGCTGGTAGTTCAGACAGCATCAGAAGCTGGGGTAGGACCAGGTGAGGTCCTTGCACTCATGGTGGGTTTGAACTCTTCTGTATAGTCTTGTGGCTGGCTGCTGCAGCAAGTGGCCTCCGCGTGATGTGTGCTCCAGGGCTCAGGCCTGGAGGGTGCTGCGGTGCCCCCAGGACCAGTGGGTGGGTGGGCCTGGTTCTGGGGCCGCTCACGCCTGCCTCTCCCCGCAGATATTCGTGGAGTTCACCTCCGTGTTTGACTGCCAGAAAGCCATGCAGGGCCTGACGGGCCGCAAGTTCGCCAACAGAGTGGTTGTCACGAAGTACTGCGACCCCGACTCCTACCACCGCCGGGACTTCTGGTAGAGGCGGCGGGAGGGCCGCGGCCGCGGAGGAGCCCCGCCTGCCTGCCCCTCGGAAGACCGGGCAGGCGCGGCCGCGGGACGCGAGACGCCGGCAGGGGAGGGCGGGGGGTGGGGTGGGAGGGAAGTGCACACAGCCCGCAAGACATGCCCCGCGCGGGGCGGCGGCCTCCCAGCCCTCCGCAGGAGCAGCGTGTTCGTTCTGCGGCCAAACCCCTCTATTGTCGCCCCGCCCCGCCCCGCCCCGCCCGTCCGTTAGGTAGCGCCCCGTCCCGCCCGCTGCCGCGTGGCCGCCCCTGTGGCAGTTTCCTATTTGCTAAGACGAATTTGCTCATTAAACATTTTGTTGTATTTTACTTCGTGGAGCTGCTCTGTGTCTCGTGCGCGCGTCCCGCCCGTCGCTGTGGCATGTGCGGGGCCTCGATACTGGGGGAGAGGGCGCGCGGGCCCGTGGTATCGCCGGCCCTGCGGAGCACCCCGGAAGTGACGTCCCAGGCCTCGTGACGCAGGCTCTTGCGCCGGAAGTGATGCCGGCCGGGCGGGTTTGGCTGCGGAAGCTGGAGCTGCCGAGGCCGGGCGCGGCGGTGGGCGGGTCGCCACTTGCACTTCCGGTCCGTCGCCGCCTTCGGTTGCTTCCCGTTTGTTCGGCGGCTCCCCTCCCCCGCTGGGCCCTCTGCGCCCCTCTCGGGCGCCGGGGCGGCGGGGCCGTCGGCGTGCGGCCCTCCGTGCGCCCGCGTGCGCCTGTGTGCGTTTCCGTCGCCGGCAGCCCAGTGCGCGCCCCGACACCGAGGCGGAGCGGGGCCAGGGGCTGACCGTCATGACCCCCCGAAGCCCCGCGTGAGGGCCGAGGTGAGCGCTGGCCTGGCCTGTGTGGAGCCGCGCTCTCGGACCTCTGCGGCGGGGCCTGGGCTCCGGCGTCGCTGGTTCTCAGCCGTGGTCTCGGGTGTCCGCCTTTGTCGCGGGTGTCGGCGCCTGGCCGGACTCGCCTGGCCCCGGGCCGTGCCTCGCCGGGTCTGTATTTGTCCGTGGTCCGGCCCTGCGGTCTCTATGGAGCGCCGGCCCCGCGCGGCCCGGGGTTTTACCGAGGGGTTTGGGGCTGGGGGTGTCCTGGAGCCTCTTTCCATCCCTGCCCCGTTTCTGCATCTGCCTGTCGGGGTCTGGTCCTGTCTTCCGGGTTGCTGCCCGCCCTCGAGTGCATCTCTGTTCCCCGTCTTTACGTCTTGTGTTTGTCTTCATCCCTGTGGCTTCTAGTGCCCGCGTCCCTTCCCGTGAGTGCTTGCTGGTCTCCGCTCTGCACCCTCCTGCCAGGGTCGGAGTCTCTACGAGGTGTTCAGAGCCCGGGCTGGGGGACAGGGCCGTTGGGTAGGCGCCTTCTGTCCACAGCCTCGGTTTCCTGGCCTTTGGCGTGGAAGTGCTCACACTTATTTCCCTGTAGGGCCGCTTGGCCTCGGCTGAGGTGTGTTCGTGGAGTGCCTGGGTGTCTGGCGTGAGGGGTGCAGTTGGGATCTCAGGTTTTTATTATGGCTTTTAGGTGTTGTCTCCCTCAGTAAGCGTCTAATACTGGTCATTTGAGTTCCCCTTGGAGAAGATCAATTTAATTTGAAAACCAGGAAATCTTGGCTTTGATGTGCCCATAGCATATTTTTTCTAACACTTGAAGTACCTGATATTAAGACAGGTGTCTTCGGATGCGACTCTTGGAAATGTTCTGTTTCTCGCTGATAGTAATAGTAGGCAGGGTTATTGAGTGTCTACTATCTGTGGGGCGCAGAGCCAAGCACTGTGTGTACCGTGGTGTTTAATCAACAAGCCTACCGAGTAGTTTTCTTTCATTTTAGAGTTAAGGAGGTTTGCTCCCCAGTTCAGGAGGTTTCATTTCAGAATCTCAAGGAGGCTTGCTTTGCTGGTATCTGATGAGGAGGCCAGGATTTGTGCCTAAACATTGTGTTCTTTTCCAGTATGTCCTGTGTTTCTTGTTTATTTCTCAGTCTTGTGTTTTTTTTTTTTTTTTTGGTTGGTGGTTTTTTTCCTTGTTGTTTCAAGGCCTGTGTCCTTCAGTCCTCACCAAACTATCCTCCCATGTTTCTGCTGGGTGCTGGTCTCACTGGGCTGCCCACTCTGCCCAGGTTTCTCTGTGACTTGCCTCTCCTCCCCTCATTCCTTTTCTTGTCAGTTCCTGTTTTTTCGTTTACTTGTGACTTTTTCTGTCTTAGTGCATCTTGCTGGGCCGGTCGGCGACCCTTTCGCACGTGGTAACATCTGAGTTGAAAGCAGCGGTGGTCTCTGTCTTTCACCTCCCTTTTCCCAGGCCTGGGTCTTGGCGGGGTTCAGTAACCACACTTCCTTGGAGAGGTGGAGATGGGTGATTAGATCTTCAGCACCAGGCTGCTTCAGTTGTGAGGTGTGTGGAAGTGCTCACACACCCGGGAGCGGGAGTAACCTTTGTGTCTCCTGGAGTAGGCTCTAAGGGGAGTCCCTGCATGTTTGAGGTACTCAGAAGGTGCTAGCATGAGATTGGAGCTGTGGGAGTGCCTCTTGGGTCCTCCTCATTTGCTTGATCCCCACCATTCTGTTTCTTTGTTGTCAGTGTCAGCAAAAGTTAATTAAGGTTAATCTAAAAGAATAAGTTTTGAAGAGCCCCAGTGTGTCTTGGGTGGCAACTACCATGCCACTCCAGGGGTGACCTTGACAGAGCCTCTTGTTTGGCCTCCAGAGCCGGTGTCTACATACAGTATGAAGTGAGATAGTGTATGTCTGCTGCCTGGCGAGCACCTGGTGTCCAGCTTTGACACTTCCCTGGGGCTGTCATGTTCTCACTTACCTCTTCCCTGGGCTCCCTCCACTCCCACTGCCCTCATGAGGCTCCCTGTCGCCCTGCTATCTCTTTAGTACCTTCACTGGCTCACTCCCCTGCTCCCTGTGTCCTTGTGCCATGGATTCTCCCCCCATTTCAGAGTCTTTCTGCTGGCCTGCCTTCTCCCTGAAGCATTTCCCCAAATGGCTTTTCTGGGCCAGCTGCTCATAGGAAAAAGCTGTGTCCAGACAAATGGGGTTCCTGCTCTCAAGGGCCTGTGGGTTAGCCTTAGCTATAGAATCAGACATAAGTCTGAAATCACAAGGGTGCTGATGAGGCCCCCAGTGACTGAGCGTGGTGCTACTGGGAAGTCCAGCGGACTCCCTGGCGGAGATGTAGGAAGAGCATGCCCTGGGGATGGGCAGTCTTGTGACGTGGCCGGCCAGCCCTCACAGCCTGTCTCCTGTGTGCCAGTTCCTCGGGCCCCTGGATTACTGAGATAGAAGAAGCTGGGGCTGGCCGTGGTGGGTCCAGCTAAGGAGTGGCTGGGTTGTAGTGGCGACCTCTGGGGTGACACTTCTGCCTGTGCTGCTGCCTGCTCTGCCTCACTGAGCAGAAGCCCGAGCAGGAAGAGGCCGAGCACATTTGAGGAACTGAAAGGTGGATCGAGTAGTTTTTAGATGGAGGTTAACAAGGGACAAGCCGTAGTCCGCATCTTGTCCTCACCCTGGAGGGCTGGTAGGGAGTCTCCACTGGGGTGGCTCAGGCTCGGGCTGGCCTGCATCTCCTTTGTTTCCAAAGACCTACTCTCTTCTCAGATGTGGTGATCTGCCAGTGCCTTCTGTGGCTGACCTCTGGGACTTGTCGCCTCCATCAACGCCCCAGGGCCTGTGCCCCTCAGCTCCACCACCTGGCACCATGTCGACCTCATCACTCCGGCGCCAGATGAAGAACATCGTCCACAACTACTCAGAGGCAGAGATCAAGGTCCGAGAGGCCACAAGCAATGATCCTTGGGGCCCGTCCAGCTCCCTCATGTCGGAGATTGCCGACCTCACCTACAATGTGGTGGCCTTCTCGGAGATCATGAGCATGATCTGGAAGCGGCTCAATGACCACGGCAAGAACTGGCGGCATGTCTACAAGGTGAGCGCAGAGTGCGCTGCACCACGGGAGCATCCTGTTGTAGTCGGGCCCTGGACTCTTGTGTAGTCTCAAAGGTCACAGATAGTGTTGCCCCGCACTCTCCGGGGCCTGCACTCGCCTAGTCCAAAGATGTGGGGTGGCACAGGTCTGTGTGCCTTAGATCAGTGATGGTGAGCCTTTTAGGGACGAGTGCCCAGAACCCACTGATTTATCGCAGAGCACCAACACTGCAGTTAAACCTCAGTACTAAGGCACTAGTTCAGAAAGAAACAACTCATACGCTAGTATCTTTTGTCT
>PVLD010035142.1:0-12040 GCA_004027595.1 Dinomys branickii | reverse complement strand
CCAGTGCAAATTCCCTACTATCTTATCTATAATTTGGTATTTCCTTTAATGTTTTTGTGTTAACTCATGTGAAGATAACTATGTAATACAACATCCAGTTCTAATTCCCTACTATATTCTGTATAACTTTGTATTTTCTGTATTGTTTATGGCTTTTCTGGTTCATATGTCTCCATTCTTTTGTCTTTAAAATAAAATTAAAAAAAAAAAAGAAAAAATACAGACAATGAACAGACAGCCCAGAAACTCTAGTCAGTGTAGAATCTGACATATGCATACCTTCCTATAAGCAGAAGGATTCATTTAGTGATGGCTTTTTAATACCTACTGGATGTTACCGAGGTTACAAAGATAAATAAGAACAGTCATTGCCCTCAATAATGCAAGTTCAAAGGGGAAAAAGATATGCAAAAAGAACATTATTAGCTACCAAATGATGTGAATAAACATTGTTCATTCAAATAAACTTCAACAATCTTGCAGGATTCAGAAAGTGAATTTTAGAACTTTGAGATCTCAAAAGCTGGCTGTACACCTGAATTTCAGTGCAAAGCTGTTTTGAAAATACTGATGCCTAGGTTCCAATCCAAACTTCAGAAAGGGGAACTCTGGAACTCATGTTTAACCAATCTCCAAGATCATTCTGATTAGGTCACTCCAGCACCAGAGAAGTTTCAAATTTTGAAACTAACACAGCCGTTATTACAGTTTTCCTGGTTTGAAAGAAAGTCACATTTCATCAGTCCTCTAGACAGAGAAATAGGAGATCTTCCTTAGTCAACCCAATACCCAAACTAACTAAAATCCCAATTTCCTTTGTCCAAATCCTCTGAATTTTACAGTTTGTCATTAAACTGACATCTGTTCTTTGATACAGTCAACAATTAGAAGAAAAGAGAGGTGTCACATTCACAATCCTTGTGAGAAAGATTCTCAGTCTTAGCAGCAGTGGGAATGCTTTAGATTGCATCTGAAACTGTTTGGTCAGTGAAATCCTGCCAGGATGAAGACTGTAAGTGAAGAGATAAATAAGAAGATCAACACAATGATTGCACCTCTACTTAGCAATAATAATAGAACAAAAACCCTGATCCCTGAATTCCTAGTATGTACTTTCCACAAAACCTTCCTTTCTCTCCCTCATTGGCTGCTGGCTGACAGTGAAGGAGGCAAGGCACATATGGACTATATACAGTTCCTAGTGCATACAAGAACTTGGGGCAGGGGCAATACTGAAGATTGAACCCAGGGCCTTTGCTCTGTACTACATGCACTGTGCACAACAGCCTAGAAGCAGGCCAGGTGTCCATCAATAGACAAATAGATGCACAGGACATGGTAAATACAAACAGTGGAGTATCGTTCACCCATGAAAAGGAACAAAGTAAACACAGATTACAACACAGATGAACCTTGAACCCCTGCTGAGTGCATGAAACTGGGCCGGAAAGGTCTCTCTGGATGATTCTGCCTATCTGAGCATTCGGTTAGGGATGCCAGTATTGCCAGAAAGCTGATGGGTGGTTTCCAGGGGCTAGAGGCCAGTGGTTGGTGTTGGCAGTGACAGGTTAGTGGGAAGGAGATTTACCTTTGAGGTGGCAAAATTCTGGACTCAAGATAGAGGCAATGGTGGCCCCACGCTGTAAATTACTAAATGACTCTAACTCGTGCACAATATGATGTAAATTCTGCAGTTTTCACTTGAATAAAAACAGAGCCATAAGGCTTAGGAAAACTCATGCCTACAGACAGCCTAGGCCTTGCCATTTCCTGGGCATTACAAGTTCTAAGAGGGCACTATGAATTGGAATTAAGAACCCAAGAGCCAAGGCCTCTGAGTGAGGCCTGGGGCCAGGAGGTCTTCGGGCGCTGTGCCCCTGCAACTGCGGGGAGGAACTGAGTCGAGGAGAACGAAGGGCCCTGACCAGGTCCCTACCCAGACCTAGGGCCGGGGGATCAGCCTGAAAAGCTGCAGATTGAAGGAAGACAGGGTTAGGAAAGAGGAAACCCTGGGACCCTGAGGATCTCAGGGGAAGCTCTAAGACAGAGACAGACTCAGAGGTAGGTCAAGACCTGCCCCTTCTAGCAGCGCTCCACATTCTCTCCAAGTCTCTCCACCCCCAGAACAAACAGGATCCCCACAACCTTCACTTCTTCTCTTCTTCCCCCTCCAGAAACTCACCTATCCCTCATCCTGCTTCCCGTTTTACACTTGCAGTCTCTCCCTCCTCCCCTCCTCCACTCCTCCACTCTAAACATGTTCTGTCCCAACACAGAACTCTCCTCCCTTGGTGGTCTTTATGCAAGCTACTCTCCTTTGCCTTCACCAGTCATTTTTGAAAGGCAGCCTAAACTCACCACCTCTAATTGCTCCACTGGCTACTCACTCCTTGATTCTCAGTGTATTAGTCAGCTTTTCCATTGCTGGGACACAGTACCCGACACCTACAATTTAAAGGGAGGGAGGCTCAATTTAACTCACGGTTCAGGGGATTCAGTCCATGGTAGTCTGGCTCCACGGCAGAAATATCATGGTGGAAGCACATGGTGCATGTGCTAACTCCAAGGTGGCCAGAAAGGAGAGCAGAGGAACAGTGCCAGAAAGGAACAGGCAAGGAACTATAGATTGCATCCAAAGTCATACCTCCACGACACACCCAGACACACCTTGGAGCCTGCTTTGTTAATCTACTAGGTACTTTTTAATTCAAGAAGTTAAGTTGGGATGCATAGTCCTACCCAGCAACCTGACTCTTGCTACTATCACTTTAGAAATAGTTCCTCCAAGGGCCCTGGGTTATATTCTCTGACCTTAGAACAACAATGCACCTTACTGTCCAGATCGTATCCTCTTGAAACTCTCTTTGCTTCTATGTGGACAGCGTCCCTGATTGCCCTGCCCTGCTCACCTCTCTCTGCTTCTCTCTGCTCTTCTTTGCAGCCACTTACTAAGCTTAATGGAGTATCAAAGGGGTCCTCACAGGCCCTCTCTCCCTGGGTTTCTGTGGCCATCCCAGCTCACCTCCTGAGCTCATCCCCTTCATTATGACTCGTCTCAGTGATCAAGATCCCACCTGTTTATTCCACACTGGGGACCAGGCTCCTTTGGGGGTCTGATACTCTCTCAAGTTTTGCTAGGAAACCCTCAGCCTCACTCTCTCCCCTGATCTGCACTGCCCATCTCTACCTGCCTATCAAAAGCATGATGGATGTCCTGCCTGCCCTTCTTATTCAAAACCAAACTCATGCTCTTCTCCAAGCCATATCTAAGTTTCCCTGTATCTGTTCACTGCCATGGATCTGGCTAAATCATCCTCCATCTGACTAAAGCAGAGTAGGATTTTGTTGGAAGAATATTGTAGAATTCAGAAAACTGACAGGAAGCCACAGCTCTGGCCTAGAAATCAGCAGAGACATAGAGGGTTCAGACTAAGTTGAATGTATGAGAGGCAAGCCACTGTGGTGGTCAGGTGAGGAATCTGGCTCTGTCCCCTGCAACCAGGCCCTCACTCAGCTCCACTGTGGACCCTGGGTCTCCACACTGCTACCTTCACATTCAGTGTCCTAGTGGGAGGCTAAGTGGGCCAGGCCTGTGTCATGTGTCCATGCCCTGAGTGCCAGAGATAATAAGAAGGCTGGTCCCACCCAGCGTCCTTCCAAGAAGGCAGGAACCTGCTATGGGAAAACAAAAAAAAAAGCAGAATGGTAGCTGCCCGCTATAGATATCATCTTTTACCCAGTTTCCAAGACTTAAAATCTTGGAATCACCTTAGAATATGGAAAAGAAGAGTCAACTTGTACCCAGATCCTGGAGCCCCTCAATCCACAGTGGTTCTCCTGAGGTGCATTCTCACCACCTTCTCAGCAGCCCTTGTCCAAAACCTGTGTCTATCACCTCCAAAAGATCCCCTCACCCTCTTCCCTGACTGATTCCATGAACCCAGTGTCCTGCTATGACCAGGAAAGAAAGTGTCAAATACTCAGAGCTGACCCCATGCCTTCTCTCCCAGCAACACCTGTCAGCCACAGTCAGCACGCACTTCTTTCTGACATGACAGCCTCGTGCTCTTGCTGCCTGTCTACGTTTCCAGCCCCTTCTCTGCTCCCTCACTGCTACAGCTTCTGTTCCAGGCAAACTGTCCCGTTCTCCTAAAAGCCAAATTTCCTGCTTCTCCATCTTTTCTCAGGCCAGACGTCTACCCAGAAGCTTCTTCTCATATTTCCTCATTAACATTCTGCCCACTCTCATGAATCACCACAAATATCTCTTCCTTCCTGAGCCTTTCCTGGAGACCCAGTGAACTGGATCTTCTATCTCAGAGTTCAAAGTCATTTGTTTGTCTTGTGCTGTTCTCAGGAGACACTTTGATTCTGCTTTTATGATTGTATCCTATGACCTGTCCCCACCCCCAAGTCTGATACCTTTGAGATCAGAAATGACATTTTACTCATCTTTGGGTCTCTCTCCAATGTCTGCCCCAAGTCCTGATCCCCGCCACCACCTTGTATGCACCACAGGACCACACAATGTATGCCACAAGATGAAAAACGGACAAGAGATTTGAACAAGCACATCTCAAGAAATAATATCCAAATGGCTCAAATATATGAAATGATATTCAACTATATCACTGCTACTGGAGAATTACAAAGTAAAACTGTAGTGGTCCTTCCAGAATAGCTCACTTTTACGTGTCAACTATTAAAGAGAACATGGAACAAACAGGAACTTTCATACACTAGGGTAGATGTGTCAACTCGAAAAATCGTCTTTGAGGATGCTGACTCTCTACTAAAGATGGACACACACATATACCTTATAATTCTGCAGTTCTACCACTGAGTCTACACTACAGAAACAGACACACATACACATATAAAAAGAGCAACATTATTTTTGAAGAGTCCAAATGGTAACAACCCAACTTTCCAATGATAGTAAACCATTTTTATGCAATGAAATAATATACAACAATAAAAATTAATGAACTAGTTCTATGTTAAATGATACGGTTAAATTTCACAAAGACAAATGGAATGTTGATTGAAAGTAACCAGACAAAAAATACACATAATATGAGCGCATGCATATGAAATTCAAAACTAAGTGTTATGGTTTATGTCTAGATGTCTCTGCAAATCCTCCTGCTGTCATGGGGGCAGGATTTTTTGGAGGTAGCTGAATCTAGAGCTTGTGAATGATTCATAGTGCCACGCTGGGATTGGGGTTGCGTGGATCAGTCTGCCAATTGGATTGGATCAGTCTGCCAATTGGACTAGAACCAACGAATCCCAGCAGTCTGAATAAGATAAAAGGGGAAGAAAGAGGCTTGTTTCCCCATTTGGCTCTCACTTGTTGCTTTTGCTGTCTTCTGACCACCATGAGCTGTTTCTCCTCTGCGGTACTTGTTTGCCAGACCCCCCTGCCCTGGAGCCAGCTGATTACACACGGAAACCTCCACACAAACTGTAAGCTCAATAAACCTTTTCCCCTTTAACTCTGAGTGCCAGGTATTCTGTCACAGCAATAAGAAAAGAAATGAAGTCACCAGGTCATCTAAATATGCCACTTACAATCTGGTCAGTGATTTCCTCTGGGGAGAGTTGGAAACTGAGAGGGGACACAAGAGGGCTTTGGGGGTGCCCCCGTTTTGCTTCTGGTGATGCTGGTGGTGGGTGGTGATTGCGTGAACTTTTTTTTGTTGTTGAGTTGTTGGTCTGTGACTTAGAGTCTGTGTACTTTCTGTAGATTTATCATAATGGACAATGAAAATTTTTAACTACTTAACCTTTACTTAGCAATTTTACACTCAAAAAATTTAACCTAAAGAAACAAGTTAAGTACATAAAGATACAAAAGGATGTTCATTGCAGTGCTATCAATATGGTAAAAAAAAAACTGAAATAATGCAAACACCCAGTAATAAGATATTGACAATAAATTAGAATATATCACAGTGGATATAAGTATACTAAAATTGTCCCTGTAAACCTGTAATTATTTTCATATGGGAGAATGTCATGTTATTTTTTTCCAGTTTTATTGAAGTGTAGTTGGTAAGTAAAGCAGTTTAAGGTGTACAACATGAAAAATATATATACATTCATGAAATGATTACCATAAGTAAATTGTCAAATGCATCATCTCACCTAATTACCATTTGGTTTGGTTTGATTTAGTCAGAAGTTGGTTTGTATTGTTGGGCTGTTCTGTTGGGTTTTGTGACAACAAAGCTAAAGATATACTTGCTTAGAAGATTTCAAGTATACAATACAATATTATGAACTATAATCACCCTATTGTGTATTAGATGCCCAGAACTCACTTACCTTAGAGCTGAAAGCTTATACTCCTTTAACCAAAATTTTCTCACCACCTCCCCAGTCCCTGGAAGCCACCATTTTGCCTTCTTCTTTTATGAGTTCAGTCTATTTAGACTCCACACATGAGATCATACAGTATTTTCCCTGTCTAAGTGATTGCCCTGAAGTGTCATCCATGTGGTCACAAATGGCAGGATGTCCTTCTTTCTTGGCTGAATAAAATCCTATTACACATGTACACACAACACCTTAGAAAACGGAGAAGCTCTGTGACATTGGGTTTGGCGAAGATTTTTTGGGTATGATGCCAAGAGCACAAAAACAAACACAAACACAAACAAATGGGATTACAACAACTAAAAGGCCTCTGAGCAGCAAAGGAAACCATCAACAAAATGAAAACCCACAGAATTGGAGGAAATATCCTCAAACCACACTCTGGTGTGGGTGTTAATACCCAAAGTACAAAGGAACTCACCCAACTCAATAACCCCCATAAAAATAGACAAATTTAAAATGGGAAAATAATCTCAATCAATGTTTTTGAGAGAAAAAAATTTTGGTACCAGGAATTGAACTCATGACCTTGTTTGCCAGGCAGGTGCTTTTGCCACTGACCTATATCCCTAGCCCTGAAAGAAAATATTATAAGAGGACAACAGATACATGAAAATGTGCTCAGCATCAGTAGTCATCAGGGAAGTGCAAAGCAAACCACAGTAAGGTATCTTCTCCCTCCTGATTAGGATGGTTGTTCTCAAAAGATGACTCACAACAAGAGGCGGTGAAGAGGTAGGGGAAAGTGTGTGTTTGTACACTGTTGGTGGGACAGTAAATTGGTGCTTTATGTAAAACAGTAGAGAGGCCCCTCAGAAACTTATATGTAGAACCACTAAGTGCCTCAGAAATCCCACTTATGGAGACACATACAGGAAAATCAGTAGTTTGAAGAAATATGTTCATTGCACCATTCTTCACACTAGGAAGGCCACAGAAATAACTCCATTGTCCACTGACAGATGAACACATAAAAAATTGCTGTCATGTTCTATTAAGCACTAAAAATTATTTATAGAATAAGGTAAGTAATCTAATCCTAATTTTGGAAATATATGCACATAACATTATGACAAAATAATGTTACTACCTCTGTGTAGTACAATTTGCTAAATATTTTCTATTTTTTCTATAAATATACAACCTATAGATTTTAAAGCTATAAATAATAATACTAATATCATTTATTACACACTATGCAACAAATATTGAGAGAGATATCAAAGATGTTTCTCATTTAAACATCACCAAAACCCAGCAGGATAAGTACATTGATCTGTGTTTTACAGCTAAAAAGACTGAGCAGAAATAAATAAAGAGGTCAAAGAACAAAGAGGAGACAAAGTCATTCTTTACACAGGGCCTGTCTGGTTCCCCAACACATAAACAGTCTTTCCCACCTTGAAACACAGCAAGGGGGCATTAGGAGGAGTTTCAGAGCCAGGCTTTGAACCCAAATCTCTTCATCCTGCATTAGAGCAAGAATTTCTATCAACTCACAAAGCAGCATACAAAAAAGTAGCTGAAACAATGTAAAAGTTTGATGGTTCTAATTGCAATGTAAATAGGGAATAACAATAACAACTATGTGACTTATTAAACAAGTACCATGTGCTAACTACTTTCTCAGAGTTACCTCACTTAAACTTTATTATCCTGCAGTAGACTGCATTAGTGACCCCAATTCTGCCTCTCCCCTTGTGCAGCCATTCTTTACATGCGACTATGTATTTTTTGCCCTCTCACTCTGATTTAAGGGTCAGCCCATGTGGCTTAACCTGGCCAACAGCATCTTAGCAACCATAAAGCCATCACAGGCTTGAGCAGCGCTCCTGGTTTCTGCTTGCTGTTCTTGTCCAATGGCATCATCACAAGACTATGCCCAGACTGACCCACTAGAGGATGAAAGATCCATGAAACACAACCAGCCACCTGGCTCCTCCCAGAGAAACCATCTGAGACTAACCAATAGCTGGCTAGCACCCAGGAAAGTGAACAAGCCCAGTCCAGATCAGCTGCCAGCCAACGTTAATGTGGCTCCAGGCCCATGAGCAACAAATGCTCACCTCATTATTTTACATAAGAGAGAAACAGGCTGAGAAAAATCACAGTTAATAAATGGTATGGTCAAGATTTGAACCAGAGCTCTTATTCCAAAGGAACTGCTTCTAATTCCATATAGATAGATAGATAGATAGATAGATAGATAGATAGAGATAGATAGATAGATAGATCGGTCCTCTATAGGCACACTCCCAGCTGTTATTTTAGATGGTGACCCAGTAGTGTGCACCTGGACGTATGCATACATGGTCAAGTCTTTCTCCATAGATGTTCAATGACTGAAGATTTAAAGTTTTGGATCAGCACTTCTGCTATTTTAATATCTGAGCTGCACCTGGCACTTTTAAAAAGCTGACTGATCATCGTCCTTGTAGTTTAAAAACAGTTCTGTACACAGGGACTGCGGTGTTTTTCTCTCTCTCTCCCCCACTCTCATATGAAGTCCACAGACATTTAATTTCTCAGAGATCGCTTCAGTACTGACATGTATCCCAATATTAATTTGTGTGCTTCAAAGATTTATCCTAAAAATGCTGATGACACCAATGGAAGATGTAAAATTTGACCTTCGCTTACACAGTGATTGGCAGTGACTCTAATTCCTTACGAGATTTCACATAATCAGCATGCTGATGTGTGCAGCTAGAGTACATAATCAGTTGTTCTGTACCCAAAAAAATCACCTTGCAGTTGGAACAGGGAAATGAATTCTCATATTTAACTGTCAGGAGAATCAATTACTGGATATACCATTGTCAACTTTCCAGGGTCCGTGTTAAAGACATTCAGGGGTAGTAAGTGGATAAATGATCTATCCATCCACGGTTTTGCTCCCTCACTGAAAATGCTTCAGCTCAAAGGATCAAATAGCAGAGAGCCTGCAGGTGGTTTGGGGCCAGATGCTGCGCAAGGAGATTCCCTACCCTGGAGGAAGGTGTGGTGTGTGGGTAAACTGAGAAAGCAGTCTGGAAACGTCTGTCTGTCCCAACCCATGTGTGTGTGGCAGCTTCTTCTCTTGCCCCCGACCATGCTCCAACCTTCCCCGCCCTTCTTGACACCAGATCAGCCTGCATGGCCCTGGCATCAACAAGTGCTTAGTTCTGGCTTCCAGTTGAGTCTGCTGTATAGTGAGCACTGGCCACAAACCAGAGCGATGGAGAAGGAAGAAGTAGTCGTGTTTATTCCCCCAGACTTCTCCTCTCGGAGTTCCAAGGGGATGGCTGTGCCCCACCGCCCAAAGTCTCAGCTCCTTTAGGAGCTCTCCACACACCCTTCCCTAAATCTGAGGTCTTTTAATGGCTCCTTGCCTTTATCCCTTCAGACCTACAAGCAGTAACTGCCCCACTGCAATGGCTGTAGGACCCTGCACCATCTCTCAGGACTCCCCTACAGCATGTGCCAAATTTGTTAAGTCCTGGAATTATGGTACATGATTGTGCTCAGGCTGATCCACTGTGCGGCCCTGGGGAAGCCCTCTCTGGATGTGTCCACTTCCTCATCTATAAATGAAGAAAAGTATCTCCTTTTAGAGAAGATGAGCGACTCTTGCTTTCTCTTCCTTTCTGTTTCTTTTTCTCTCTCTTTCTTTTCAAGACCCTAATTCCAACATCCTTGAAAGCCTAAGTGCTGTGGAATGTAAAGACACCATGTCAAGTCCAGCTGATATTTTAAAGCCTCACTGGCTTGCAGAACAGAAAGGAATCAAATGCTAGAAGTATGAGGAAAGACAGATGTGTGTGACATGACTGACACAAAAATTTGATATAAAGAGAAATGAAGGAGGCCTGAGGATAAAGGAGCAAAAATCAGACTTTCTCTGCACTACTGAGACTTGTAGGAGCCGTTCTTACAGGGAGTTCGATAACCTACCCACCTTCCTATTCACTGGTCCTTTTTAATCACCAAGAAAATACCATATTGAAACCAAAATACTGAATTACTATATCTTTTCCTCATGGAGACCACTATGAAGCAACCCTGAGAAGGACTTAAATTAACCAATGGGCTTTTCATGTTTACTTATGAATCTGTCCAAGGCCTAGGCTCCTTGTCTGGAGCTGGGCAATGGCCTCATAGTAAGTGACCATCTGTGAGTCACTGATCCCCACTGAAGCCTGTAATGGCGGATGAAGCCAGAAAGCCTCAAGGGATAAAATAAGATCTCAGCCAAGAACACTGGGCTCCAAACTCAACTAAAGACTATAGCCTCCGGCATCTCACTCCTGGGTGAATTAACTCAGTACCTTACTTGGAGAAGTCCTTGAGTGGTTCTGCCCTTCTTGAGTACTCCCCTCTCTTCTTCTCATAACTAAATAAATACAGGCCACCCAGAGAAGGTTTTGGTCTTAGCCCTGACAGAACCTCAAATTCTGTGAGAGGGCTTTGATCCTCCTGGAGCCCTGAAATCATTCCATTTGTCTCTTTTAATTTAGCCTTTGCTATACACTCATTTGGGAGATTACAGACCTGATGAGTCCACAATAACTAAAGGATATTATTTTTTTTAAATAAAAGTACAAAAACATATTAACAAACAGACACCAATTAGCATAAAAAATAGTACAATCACAACTGATCTATAGACAAGGTGACATGATCTCAACAGTGGTTATTGCCTTATCCATTGATATCTTCGAAGTGTAAATATATGAACCCATATACAGACATGCAAAATTGGTCAGACAATTAATCCTCTCAACAACAGAAAAACACAAAAACCAAAAATCCAAAGACAGAAAACAAAACAGGCAAACAACAACAACAACAACAACAACAAAACCACCAATAGTTGCTGCTTTGCATATTGATATCTTCAAAGTGTGTGTTCAGGATAACACATATAGACATACAAGATTGATCAAATAACCCGTCATCAATTATTCCTTAGCATTAAGTGATATAATACAATAGTAGAACCATGTTAGCCCTCCTGCATATATGCATATTCATATATACATACATACATTTTTGTCTTTTCTTTTCTCCTTTCCCTCGTCCCATCTGTTTGTTTTTGAACAGATTTCCTTCATGTCTCTTAGTGTATATTCCCACGCTCGGGTTCTTACACCAGTGATACAATACGTTGCCTGCACATGTATCGCTGATTTATTTCGCTTATGAGTATGGACTCCAGGTTTGACCACTTGCCTACAAAGTCCCCAAAACTGTCTTTCTTTATAGCTGAATAATATTCCATTATATAAAAATGCCACAATTTTTTAATCCAGTCTTCTGTGGATGAACACTTGGGTTGCTTCCACATTTTAGCTATTACAAATTGTGCTGCTATAAACATGGGTGCACATATATCAGAGTGATATGATGTCTTCAGATCTTCTGGGAAAATACCCAGAAGGAGAATAGCTGGTTTGAATGGAACCTCTAGACCTAGTTTGTGGAGAAATCTCCAAATGGCTCTCCACAGTGGTTGCACCAGTCTGCATTCCCACCAGCAGTGTAATAGAGTCCCTACTTCTCCACAGCCTCGCCAGCATCTGTTATTGGATGACTTTTTCATACTGGCCAGTCTTACTGGGGTGAGATGAAATCTCGATGTTGTTTTTATTTGCATTTCTCGAATGACTAAGGATGTGGA
>PVLD010035141.1:0-12052 GCA_004027595.1 Dinomys branickii | reverse complement strand
AACTGGTAACACCAAAATTTGGAGTTGTATTAGGAAAAAGGCAACAAAAGACATAGAAAATTAAGGCATTGTTAAACAAGCAGGTGATAAACTAGAGCACAATAGCATACAGGAAGGAGAGAGAGAGAAGAGAAAGAAAGAAAGAAAGAAAGAAAGAAAGAAAGAAAGAAAGAAAGAAAGAAAGAAAGAAAGAAAGAAAAACTTGGACTTAAACCACTGATTTAATAACTGATGAAAAGCAGGGGACACTGAGGCATGACTGCTAGGCAGGATCATGGAGCTGCTGAGGCCCACAGGCCAGGCCGATGCGTCTCCTGATGTGGACAACAAGGCAGCAGCGCTGGTTTCTGTGCGATGTGCTTCTCAGGAGGATGTGCATGTTCACTGCCAACCAGCACCACAGCAGTGCGGCCTTAATCCTTAAGTTCACGCATTTAATCCTTTCCATGATTCTGGGTGCAAACGGATTGTATTGAAGTCAACCACTACATTCGTCTTTCATGATTACATAGCGGGAAATATGAATTGGCCATTTTCTGTCAGTTTGTGCACAGGTCAAGCGAGTGCCATGACTGGATGGCTTTCTGATTTCTCCACTCTGGTCAAAGAGTTTGCTTCTGAATGTGAGTCTATGCACAATTATCCACAGAGAAATGCTGATGGCCAAAACATGTCACCTGAACTGAGTATTTTGTAGAGTGTGATTTAGTTATCAACCACATTAAAGTACATGTCCCTAATTCATGTCTGTTCACGCAGCTGTGAAGAGAGGGATGAGGCGCACACGTGTCCTTCACACACAGAACAGAGGGAGCTTCTAAAGGTAGACTCCCAGCCACAGACTTTGAGTTCTGAGAGCTACTCCACAGATTTCTTTTAGAAAAACAGCTACTACTGGCATCACATTTCACTGACTCAGAATGGGTCGCAAACCTTTCTTGGTCCTCTGACATCCTCGACCTTTCGAAGAGCTCCACCTGCCCCTTAGGGGAGAGGTGGGCACTCACACCTGAACTGGAATTCTGGGGGCAATGAGCAAACACCAGGGTTTTTTTTAACTGTTTCAAACTCAACAGATTTGGAGATGGAGCCAGAGCCTTCTTTCTCTGGTGGGTGCATGACCACTTGTCTCAGCTTTCAGAAGGGTTTGAGCATTGCTACCCACTGCCAAAGACCCTGGAACTGAGGCAGAATGGATCTGCAGCCCAAGTGTGAATAAACCAGTTGAATCAACCTCATCCATGCTGGAAGAGGATCAGGGGCTTGAGTTCACAAATTATGGTGGCCTTAAAAGAATGTTTGCAACAACTTCATTCTCTACCCGCTCTGGATTAAGTGGAGGTGGAAGATCCTGAAATTGCCGCCAAAGCACTGAAAAGGCTCTTCTCTTTCCAACATCCTGTCTTTGTGAAGAAGGGTTTTCCGTAGGGATGGCAATGAAACTGAGATGACAGCATGGGCTGGATATAGCAATACACTTTGGGGTCACTGTGTCCCCATCACTGGGATGGAACCATCTAGTTGCAGGAAAACAAGCTCAGGGTTCCCACTGGGCCTGCATTATGAGAAACTGTGCAACTGTTTCATTGTATTACAGTGTAACAATAATAGGAATGAAGTACACAATAAATGTAATGTGTGGGGAATGGCTGAAGCTGAAGATCAATCACACGTTCAGGGCTGGAGCAAGGCAGGTCCCAAGAACAAAGAACACCCAAGACAAACCATATAAACAAGCTGCTCCACCACAGAGAACATTTGGCACCCATGACAAGCCAAGAGAACAGGTTGCTAGGCAGAAAGGTGTCACGTGACATCAATCTGCCATGTGTATAAACACATTGCATGTCAAATGTGTCTTAGAGGGGGGGAATGCAGGGAACAGTGAATTTCAGAATATTATTCTAGATTAAATAGTTTTAGTAAAAGCCTAAGCTGTTAATTCCCTGTCACTTTGTCTATAATTCAATTTTGATTGTACTGTTTTTGTGCTACTTTGTGTCTTTGTGTTAATGTTTTCTTTTTTTGTTTGTTTTTCTTTTTTTGGTTTTTTGTTTGTTTTTCTTTTATACTTTTAAAAAATAAAAAAGAAGATAAAAGCCTAAGCCTAAGCTTGGGTAGCCTCCTGGACATTGTAAGAGCTCAAACTTTACCCAGGAATGTCTCCCGAGATAAGAAACACCCAGGCCTAGATAACATCTGTGACCCTGCCTGGGTAGTTGCATCCCTTTCCCTAGCCCTAGGTAAACATTGTAACCCTAAAGGAATGTATAGGCTGTAAAATGGGAAACAAACAGAGCATAATTGCAGAAGCATCTGTCATGGTCAGACATGACTGGCAACTGACCTGGGTCTCACAGGATGAGAGAGGGACCATATGGCCACCTGGGTCAGCAAATGTAACATCCCAATTTGTAACCATGGAAACCCCAAACCTACTTAAGATCTGAATCACAACTGGCAGGGGCTGACGTTTCCCAACTTGTTAATTGGGAGATGTGTGGTGGTCAGCCTGAAATTCAAGAAACCATTTGCCCTCAGTAGAGTCTTCAGTCTTCTGTGGAATTCAGCCTGATTTTTGTCACTACACCTACTGCTCTGAAACCATCCAACCAAGCACTGGGGGTACTGCTGACACCAGAGTGTGTGGTCAGCAGCTACCTAGGTCTCCAGCTATTGGCCAAAGAAAGTTCCAGAATGCTCCATTTTCTCAGCATAAATTAGAAAAATGTGATTAATAATTGGTGCTCTCAGTTTTTAAAAGAATTAACTTGGATACATTGTATAAAATGCCTAACCCCATGCCCAGCACTGACCCCTATGCATGAAATCTGCATTTATTTTCTTGACATCTCCCAGCAAGGACATTTCTTCTGTCCATGTGCTCATTTTCCCAAAATGTGACCATGACAATATGTACTTGACATTCTACTGTCTTAGCAATAATAATAGCATGAAACTTAAGCACCTTATAGCAAACTGGAAATAAATTAAGATAACTCTGGGTTTCTCTAGTACCAAGGGCTTTTTGAACTTTAACATGACTCAGGACAGCCTGAAGCTTTTATTAAATGTGGATTTTCATCCTGAGTTCTGGATGGAATTTGCTATTTAAATGTCTAACAAGCTTCCACAGACATTGACAGCTGATCTTGCTGAACTGTAGACCAAAATTTATGCTGCAAGGCTCAAAGACTAGCTAGTAGTCAAAATGAAAATATTATTGTAGCATGAGTAACTTCAAACTGAAGATATGAAGACAGTTCAAGAGGAGTATAAATTCAAGAAAAAGTGTGGGAAATTTGGGTGACGTGATAAGTTAAAACAGGGAATTCCCAAGAATCTCCTAAGTAAATGCCTGTGTTTACAAATCAGATGAACTGGGAAACATTCACATCTGCTTATGTTCCCACCTCATGCAGCCTGTGTCCCCTCGACTTCTTCAACCACTAGGACAGGGTGGGAATGAGGATGCCAGGCCAGGGCATCTGAAGTCAGCACCAGCGGGAGCCCCTGAGACCTGGCCACAGGCTTCTGCTTTCAGTGCTGGGGTGCACCATCTACAACTGAATCCTTTCCATTTCTAAATCTATAAAAATGTTTTAAATTGCATTTCCTGGAAACCATTTCCTTTTCTTTCCAGCATGCTCACAGCTCTAAAATTCAATAAACCATTTGCCCTCAATAGAGTCTTCAGTCTTCTGTGGAATTCAGCCCGATTTTTGCCATTACACCTACTGCTCTGAAATCAACCAAGCACTGGGGGTACTGCTGTCACCAGAGTGTGTGGTCATCAGCCCACTGCCTAGCTCTCCAGATATTGGCCAAGAAAAGTTCCAGAATGCTCCATTTTCTCAGTATGAATTAGGTGTGGGAAAACACCTCTTTTACTTAAGAAAAATTCCGTTTTCTACACTAAAATGCAGCCACCCCAGGCTCCCCCAAGCCTCCATCAGCCCACTCCCCGCTGGGGACTCTTCTATCCCTGCATCAGGCCACAAGTGGGAGGGAGCCATGTGTACTGCCTTCTACACATCATTATCATCACCCACACAGACACAAGCCTTGCTGCAGCACGGAAAGTAAGGCATCTGAATGCGGAAACCTTAGACATGCAGCACCTGCAAAGCTGAAATGCAATCATATGAAAATGGGATTTTCTCAAAGGCAGCACAGCCCATGCCAATAAAGAGAAATGGTAAGTGTTGCAGAGGAAGGAGCAGCTGAAGGGGCAGACATTGGAGTCAGCATCAGCACTCACCGACCCACAGAGGGGCTTCGCACCCATAGGGTGCAGACTGCACCACTCCAAGTGGTCTGCTCACATCCCCCACAGTCCCAGCATAACAGCCACTTCTGCTGCACTGAACATTAATGTGCAGGAGAAAAGATGCCCTCTCAGCTCACGCACTGCTGTTAGATCTTCCTGAACTAACCTGACCCCATCCTGACCCCTCCACTTCTTCCACTGCTCAGCTTGTCACAGCCACAGACCCCTGCAGACCCACAGCCAGGGGTCTCCCTGTCTTGGCCACACTGACATCTTTGTGTTTCGTCTCACAGCCAGAGGAGAGAGGAAGAAGCAGTCACTTCCGTGAGTGACGTGACAAGTAGTCTTTTTGCCCTCTTCTGAGCCAGGCCTTATTCGGGTGGTGTCCTGCCTGGCCACCTTCCTGTCCTGGCACCTGGCAGTGCTGGCATGGCCAGATCTCAAGTTACAATGATCTGTCCACTGACTCACGGCCATGCATTCATGACACTGCCGGCTCTTTCACAGCAGCACCGTCCCTTCCAGAGGATAGCACCTCAGGCACAGCAGCTGAAAGGTAAGTTTGGGCAAGGAGGGGCATGGGCCAAGGTTGGCTCAGGTCATGCCAGAGGTGAGTGTCAAATCCAAGGTCTTTGGGGTCAAGGGTAATTGTGGGATAAAGTTTACATTTAATTGTCACAAATGAGGCTTAGTTGCTAAATCCCTATCTTTAAGAATGGGTATGTGTGGACTCCATTAATCCTATATAGTACATATAGTGTAATTTTAAACATGTTTATTCCTTCCTTTATATATTGAAGAAAGCAGGATGCAAATAACTTATATAAATACATGCATAGAAGTGGTGGAGAAATCCCAAGAAATAGAGGAAGCAGACAGTGAGGGAAGCAGTAACAATCGTGCCCAACCTAAGCCTCCAAGATCCTCTATCTCAGTAAGAAGTGTCCCCAGCCAGGGCTCCCAGAGTTCAGCCATGGCCAACAAAGACAGGCAGAAAAATCAATGGTATTGCTTGAAACAACTGCAAGGCAGCATCAGGGACCTCCTGCTATCACCGAGAGCAAAGAGCAGTGTCCTGAGCAGAGCCCTGGAGATAGAAGTGCCTTGGGCAGGCACTGCAGGAGAACTTGGCAAGGGCTGACCATCAGCAGTGCTCTCAAAGTGGGCATTCACCATTATGACCACACCAAATTAAGCAACAGCAACTTCACAGCATGGCCTGTGTGCAGTCTTCCATCCAGATCTCATCAGTCACTGTGATCCCAGGGTAGATTTTATAGTATCCAGAAAAAGCAGTCATTGGCAATTCTCCAAGCAACATCTACAGGTCCTTCTGCCAACACAGTCTTGGTTGGTAGAGACAGTCAAGGGCTTGGGCTTAAGAACTCCTGAACCTGAAGAGTTCCCAGGAGAACAGGCACCTAGACACCATCTTCAAAGATGAGGAGCAGGAACCACTCATGAACAAACCACATCCAGGACCAGAGGCCCAAGAAGCATCTCATTCTTGGAGTTTTGGCTCAGAAGGAAGGCAGTGCAGGCCAGGTGTTTATAACAGCTAAACCCTTGTGCATTATAGGACAGCCTGACAGCCATTAAAGCAATAAAGGCCGTGTGTCCCCACCCAGGCCAGGAGGATGGCCACAGCCACACTCCTATAGAGTTTCCTGCATCCCAAGACACCTCTCCAGCAAGTCCTAAGTAGACCAATAAAAATTACGAAAAGAGTGAAGCTCGTAATTAATAAAGCTCTTAGGGAAAAAAATCCTAAATAGATAACCTACAGCCAGTCTAGCAACCAGTTCCAGAAAGCTGTTTCTTTGGAGGTTCATAAAACAAACCAGAAATCTTTCAAATCAAAAATAATCAAATATGTACCTTGTAAGTGAAAAAATATCAATAAACTCTCACAGAATATTTAATACTAAACAACAAAGTTTCCTGATGACTTACAAAGATAACAGCTGCCAGGAGCTGAATGATTAAATTGCCATGTGTGTTTGTTAACTAGATGGCAACAAAATGTTGCGGAGTGATGTAGTTTTAGTACTATAAGCTGCTTTTGAAAGACTGGTTCATAAATGTCTAAACTTTTGAATTTTAAAAGTTTAAATGTTTTTAAAAACTCATTCAACATCAAAATGTCTTATAGAACACATTACTGGTTGAAGGTATTTTTATCCTTCAGGGGACAGCACATGTCAAAGGTTGACTTACAAATAAAATGGAAGACGGGTTCTAACTAGAGCCAGAAACCAGGAAGTTTAAATTGAATTACCGCCACTAATTCTGTTATAGACACTTGCAGAACTTGCCTTCATCAGGCTGCCTCTAAGTTATTTCCGACAATTTTCTTGAATTTAAAAATCATTTTTTACCTGAGATTATGGTCTCAAGGTACGTCTATTTTCCTACCAATGACTCAAATTTACCCCTTATAGCAGAGTAGTAGGACACATAAGCTTAAATATCACATGGTTTCTCTTATATGAGAAACCCAAGTATAAATACATTAAAGAGCAAAACACATGATAAGTAAGAGGAATGAGGAAGACAGATCCGCGCAAACGGGAGGGACCAGGAGATGCAGGGAGGTGGGGGGAAGGGACTGGAAGGAGATATGAAATGAAGTCAGCTGTGTCGTCTACATGCACCACGGCTGGAATGCAATCACTGTGGGCTGCGAACGTGTGCAGTAGAAACCAAAATTAAAAGCACATTGTTAAGCACACACAATTATTTTCTCGTGAGATTTCTAAATAGTTGGCCAAAGAACAGTAGGAACACAGCCATTTACATGCCTGATCCATTATAGGTTTCAGATGTTCAGTGGCAGCTCCTCCTAAGAGGAGGGGCCCATTGCACATGATGTAATATAACCAGGTCCTTAACTTGATTTTGATACTGATATTAGCTAAAGCCATGAGAGAGATGAGATTCCAGTCTTATGCTCTACTGCTTACAGAAGTTCAAGCCCTGACTACCAAATTCTAGCAGGAAATTCAGATATTATATACAATTATATTAAACTCTCTATATATGACCTTAAAGAACCAATCAAAAACAAATAACCCATTTGAGGTAATAAATTTAGTAAAGTTACTGGATATAACAGCAACGTGAAAAATTACTTTTATTACTACGTATTGGCAATAAAAATAAAAAGATAAAGAAATCTTCATTATACTGTCAAAAGAATAAAATATAAGGAAGAAACTTGGCCAAAGAAGTGCAAGACTCACACAATATACAATGAAAACTGTAAAACATTAAAAGAATGAAAGATGAACTAAATCAATGCAAGACATTTTGTGTTTATCAGTTGGAAGATTTAATATCACTAAGAGTAACAGCATTGCATAAATTAATTTTATTGATCACAAATTCAATATTATCCCTGTCAGAATCACAGCTGGAGTTGTTTTGGTCCTAAATGAGAAGCTAATCCTAAAATTCATATCAAGACTTAAGGGACCCACTACAGCCAAAGCACTCCTGAAAAAGCACAAAATTTAGACACACATTTCCACTTCAAACTCTACCACAAAGGTGCAGTAACCAAGGCAGTGAGGTCTTGATTATGTACGGATACATAGGTCAGTAGCATGCAACTGAGAATGCAGAAATAGACAACCATGTCTGTGGTCAATTTAACAAGACAGTCAAAGACATTTATTGGGAAAGAATACAATAGTCTACTCAGCACAAGTCACTGGGATGGTTGGACATTCACAGGCAAAAGAATGAGGTTGGGCGCCCACCTCACCCTGATGGGTAAGCAGAGGTGAACACAGAAGAGCTCAAGCTATAAAACTCCTAGAAGGAAATACAAGTGCACGTCGTTGTGATCTTAGGCCAGGAAATCACTTCTTAAATGTAGTACCAAAAGCACAAATATCCAAAGGAAAGAATAAACAAATGTACTTAATCAAATTAAATACTTCTATGTATTGAATGACACCATACTAAGAACACGAAGAGACAACTCACAGAATGCAAGAAAAATATTTACAAACTGCATATCTGATAAGGGTCCAGTATTCAGAATATATAAAGAACTACTATAATTCAACAATACAAAGACAAACAAGCCATTTAGAAATAAGCAAAGGACACATGAACCAAAATTAAAATAGATACATAGAACCACATCAAAAATTACTGAGAATTTATATACATTATCATTATCATTTTGTGCCATACATATCAAGGAAACACTTAGCTTTGGGAAGTTAAAACTAAATTACATTAAAGGATTCTTGCTTTTATAAAGTATTTGGGAGTTTCTGTCTATGCATCCTCAGAAACATGATTTATGATCAAAATTTGTAAATTCTTGGTAATGAGACAAAACAGTATTTTTGGTCTTTTCTACTTTTCCCATGAGATTTGTCTTTTTTTCCTTCCCTCAGTACTAGGGGTTGAACCAGCACCAGTTCACACTGAGGGCGTTCCCACTGAGCTACATTCCCAACCCTTTTTTGGTTTTTATTTTGAGATGCGGCCCCAGTAAGTAACTAACTTGCCTCGGATGGTTCGAAGTTATCCACTTTCTGCTCCAGCCTCCCACAGCACTAGGATGACAGGTGTACACCACCATGCCCTGCAAAGTGAAAACACTTTTGACTTATAAGATTCCAAGATAATTTAGTGAAATTCTGACGTTATTATGAGATGTAGTTTCATATATTTGGAATTGTCTCTGAGGTTCAGTCTGTTTTATTGGCTTTTTTCAGTTTTTACTCCAATTTTGAACTTCTGTCACTTCTGTAATTATCTTGACTACTATTGTGAAATCTCTGTACCCATGCATACAAATATAGACTTTAAAATTGTTGCACACTGTGTATAAATAGTGCTGGCATTTGGAATTTTGGCAAGGGTTGCACTTTATACTCACAACATTAAACTTGTGACCTAAACAGCAACCACATCCTGTATTTAATTGCTTACTCTTTTCTTAAAAAGTAGTCTGCTTTACATATTTTCCCTTTATTTTCAACGTCCTTAATTTTGGTATGTTTTCATAAAGTGTCCCAGAATCATTATAAGCACATATATCATATGAATATAGAGTTCTGATTTAGCGAGTAAATGTGGGCATTCACATTTTTCACTGGAAAAGTTAAATCCATTCTGCTAGCATCTTTGTTCATCACAGATTCACACAGCCCATGACTTTCTCTTTTAATCATTCACCTAGCATATTTATTTCTACTTACCATTTATTAATTTTGTTTACATTAAAGACATGAATGTTCTGAGTCTTTTTGCATGTAGAAAGACTTGTTTACCCTAAAACATAATGATTTTGCCTTAGTCCTAGAATCTCTTGATACTGGTAAAAGTCTAATGTGTGGTTGGTTTGTTTTATTTTCTGCTTGTTTTTGTTCTATGGTGAGACCTTAAAGAATGTTCTCTTGTTAGAATTCAGAAAACTTATAGCATTCACTTCTCAATTTTTTTTTTTTGGCATTCAGTAGACTATTTAAAACTGAAAATTAAAGTCTTCTTTCATACCAGGGAACTAACTTTCTTCCTTCTTTTCCTTGTTTCCTTCCTTTTTCTTTCTTTTTTTTAATTTTAAAAGTAAAAGAACGAAAACATTAACAAACAGACGCAAAGTAGCACAAGGACAATACAATCAAAACTGAATTACAGACAAGGTGACAGGGAATTAACAATGGTTCTTGTATTACATATTGATAACTTCAAAGTGCATGCTCAGGAAAACACATATACACATACAAGATTGATCAAACAACTACTCGTTAACTGTTCCTTCCAATAAAGCAACATAAGTCAATAGTGCAACCATGTTAGCCATCTTGCATATACATACATACATACATACATACATAGTTATCCTTTTCTTCCTTTTCTCCTTCCCCTCATTCCATTTGCTCTTTACTTTTGAGCAGTTTCCTTTCATACCTCCTAATTTATATTTCCACTTTCAGTTTCTTACACTAGTGATACAATACATTGCTTGCACATGCACATCTGATTTATTTCACTTATGAGTATGGTCTCTAAGTGTGAACATTTGCGTATAAAAGCCTCGTTTGTCTTTCTTTGTAGCTAATATTCCATTATATAAAAATGCCACAGATTTTTTATCCAGTCCTCTGTGGATGGACATTTGGATCACTTCCACAATTTAGCTATTACAAATTGCACTGTTATAAACATGGGTGCACATATATCGTGGTGATATGATGTTTTCAGATCTTCCGGGAAAATACCCAGAAGGGGAATAGCTGAGTTGTATGGGAACTCTAGACCTAGTTTGCTGAGAAATCTCCACAGTGGTTTCACCAGTCTGCATTCCCACCAGCAGTGGAGAAGTTTCTATTCCTCCACAGCCTCGCCAGCATTTGTTATTGGTTGATTTCTTAATGCTGGCCAATCTTACTGGGGTGAGATGAAATTTCAGTGCTATTTTAATTTGCATTTTTCAAATGACTAAAGATGTAGAACATTTTCTCATATATTTATTTGCCAATTGTATTTTTTTATCTGAGAAGTGTATATTCATCTCAGATGCCCGTTTCTGGATTGGGTCTTTGAATTTGGAGAGATTCATGTTTTTTAATTCTTTGTATGTTCTAAGTAGAAGACCTTTGTCCAAGGAGCAGCCAGCTAGAATTTTTTCCCAATTTGTGGGTATTCTTTTCACTCTGCTGGTGATTTCTTGAGATGTGCAAAAGCTTTTCAGTAAAAGGAGGTCCCAGCTATTGATTCTTTAAGTGTTTCCCTTGCAGTTTCATTTTTGTTCATGAACTCTCTGCCTATTCCTATGTCTTCAAGATTTTTACCTACTTTCTCTTCCAATAGATTTAGTGTTTCTGTTTTAATATTGAGATCTGTGGTCCATTTTGACTTGAGTTTGGTGCACGGTGATAGACTTGGGTCTATTTTCAGTCTTCGGTGAGAGGCGAGCCAGCTTTTCCAGCAGCACTTATCAAAGAGGCTATCTTTCTTCCAGTGAGGTTGTTTGGCCCCTTTGTCAAAGATTAGGTGGTTGAGTGTGTTTGTGGTTGTGGCTGCATCTTCCAGTCTGTTCCTGGAATTGATCCTCAAGTGTGTTTTTTAGCCAGTACCAGGTTGATTTTATTACAGTAGCTTTGTAGTGTAATTTCAGGTCAGGGATTGTGATTCCACCTAACTTGTCCTTATTGCCCAGGATTGCTTTGCTCTTCTGGGTCACTTCTGGTTCCAGATGAATTTGAGGCATATTTTCTCTAGATCTGTGAGGTATGTTAATGGTAGTTTAATGGGAATTTCATTGAATCTGTACAACAGTTTTGGTAGTATGGCCATTTTTACAATGTTAGTTCTTCCTAACCATGAGCAGGGTATGTTTTTCCATTTATTGAAATCCTCTTCAATCTCCTTTTTCAGAGTATTGTAGTTTTCACTGGATAAATCTTTCACATTCTTTGTTAGATTGATTCCTAAGTATTTCAGTTTCTTGGTTGCTATTGTAAAAGGTATGGTTTCCTCAATTTCTCTCTCAGTCTGTTTGTTGTTCGTGTACAGGAATGCTACTGATTTTTGGGTGTTGACTTTGTATCCGGCTACGCTGCCAAATTTGTCAATTAATTCCAGGAGTTTTCTTGTGGAGTTTTTGGGGTCCTCCATGTATAGCATCATGTCGTCTGCAAATAGTGATAGTTTGACTTCTTCCTTTCCTATCCTTATTCCTTTTATTTCTCTCTCTTGTCTGATTGCTCTGGCTAGTGCTTCCAGAACTATGTTGAATAGGAGTGGTGACAATGG
>PVLD010035140.1:0-12052 GCA_004027595.1 Dinomys branickii | reverse complement strand
AGAAGATTAATTGTCTGACTAAATTTGCATGTCTGTATATGGGTTCATATATTTACACTTCGAAGATATCAATGGATAAAGCAATAACCACTGTTGAGACCATGTCACCTTGTCTGTAGATTAGTTGTGACTGTACTATTTTTTATGCTAATTGGTGTCTGTTTGTTCGTATGTTTTTGTACTTTTATTTTTTTTAAATTAAAAAAAAAAGTTTTTTCCAACCCCTTGCCCACAGTAGTCTTAACTTTGTATAAGCCCTAGACTTTATCAGCAGGAATAGTGGTTATATTTTCTTTTACTATATCTTGAAACCGTAATTTTGCATGGATTTTATCTCTAGTTAATGATTGAGAAAATAAAGGGAAAAATTCATGTAACTTTTGCTTTTCATGTGGCTGACAACTACCTGTCTTCCGGCCTGCTAATGTCTAACTTCCTGCCTAACAGTGGAAAAACAATAAAAGACACAATTCTGCTTGTGAAGGGAGTAAAACGGCCAGCCAGCTCCCGAGTGTAGGCAGGAAGTCACCCATGGGACACGGGCGAGGATCAAGGTTGGGCCTGAGTCGCATGGCTGCTCTTTTCTGCAGGTAGCTGAGGTTGACTGAGCTGCTACAGCTGCTCTCTAAAGGCTAGAAGTGGGATGTGGGCCCAAGGTGCAAAATAGCCTCAACTAATTGGGAAAGAAAAGACCCGAGGTGGATTGGCTACCACAAACAAACCAGAAGGAGGTCCCCGGACGTGCTCAGGGTGATGTCTCTTTAAGAATCATCTGCTTAAAGCCCCGTACAAGGCAATGAATATATTAATTTGATGGGAAAATGCATATGCACTTCAAAATTGAAAGTAGATTAGGAGTAAATCATGAATAGGTAACAGAAGGGTAAGTAATAACCAAAGCTAGGAAATATACAAAAACAAAAGCAGAACAGAGAATCTCAGTGTTCACACTCTTGTGGTAACCTGGCTTACCTGTGGGCCTTATCCTACTTCACAATAAATTCCTTTACTTTGAAACCACTTTCTTGCATGTAGTCTCTCATCATCCATCATGCTTCCCGTCAGGTCAGGAAAAATAATAATGCTCTAGGGTTCTAGAAATGTAAGCACTGGTTGGTCAGAGACAGTGTAAGAAGGGAAATAGGCTGTGGCTGGGAGAAGTGCGGGGATGAGTGGAATTTGGAGGAGTCCAGTAAGTTTGAGGCAGCAGAAGCTGGAAAAGTGGGCAAAGGGCAGGTAACTACAGTTGAACATGAACTTCCAGAGGCATGAAAGCCCCTCCCCGCAACTTGGCACTGGTTTCAGGGTTTCTCTCAGCGGGCTAACATAGGTCACAGGCTGACCGCTATGGAGCACTTCTCTTTATTTCTTGGATTCAGAATAGTTTCCACCTCTGCAGGCAGTAAGGATCTTGGCTATCCTAGTACCTTTCACAAGCCTTATTTTGGGGTCACTGGTAATATAGACGAGATCTTAAAGCTCTACTCTCCTGGCCATCTGGAGAGATTACTTTGATAAAATGATTAAGGAAGATTGGTAGTGTTTGACCCAAATGACTAGGGATATTGTCATATTGCAAGTAATAAAACCAGCACAAGTTCCACCTTGGAGTTCAAGGCTGATCTCCTTGCAGTGAGATCTGATTCATAGTTTCTCAAAAGTTCTCAGACTTCACTAGTTTGGAAGCACAAAGACCACTGAGGAAGAAGTTAATCTCAATCTTGCAGAAGTTTCCCCTTCTGAATTCTTTTTCCTTTAAAGCCCCTGTTTGTCAAGAGAAGAGGGAGGAAACATTCTTGAGTCCTCGGGTCACTTCTATCAATAGTTTTCAATGAGGAAAAGCAAAGCTGAAGGTCATATTAAGTGAAAGGGTCCATCATTAGGCATTTTAAAATGTTCATCCAGGTACAACCCGCCCACAAAATATAAGGAATCAAGTTAGGCCAAATAAACGAGGAAACAATGGTAAGAAGGGCCTTGACCTCAGGCGGGCAGCTACTCTCCACCCTGGCCAGTGATTCAGTGAAGATAACCATATTTGGGAAAGGAAATATTTCATTCTTCATATTTTGAAATAATTTACTGGTGGTTTCTTTTAATGTTCCCTTACCTCATCATTTTTTTAAAGAATTCCCATGTCATCAGTCTTTACTTCTGTGGAATTTAAAAACCAAGATTATATACTTATTTCCAGGCTTCCTCTCTCTATGAACAGCTTGAAACTTTAGACATTCATCTTTTTCATCTGTATCACACAGTACCAAATTTCAAGCTTTTACTAACATTAAGTTTATCCACTTGAATTTTAATCCAGTAATAAAAAAGAACATTAAATAGCATGAAGACAAAGGAATAAAAATGTACCTGTTTACTGAGATAAGATGTACAAGTTCAGGAAATTTATCCAAATAAAAGTGGTTCAATCTTATTAATTTCTAGTTCCATTCATTTAGTTTCAAGTCTGTTGGAGAATATGTGGAATAAATTATACAAAAGTGAAAAAAAATCATAATGTCATTTGATGTAAAAGGTTTTCTAGGGCAAAGATAACACACACAAGTCAAAACAATGGAGTTTTTTTTCCAGTATGGTTGGCACACAAGAAAGGCAGTAACTATATGCTAATTTAATCTAAATTTGCTCTGAAAATAGAACAAAAAATTTCTATGTCACCTTCTCACCTCTTGTCATAACTTTTTGTTATTTAGTTGAGATGCAGTGTGCAAATTGGGGCACATGCCTTCAGCTGCCTGCAGACTGCAAAGCTGTGGCCTGAGTGCCACAGACATCTCAGTTCGCAGGTGAGTCCCATGCATGCTGGACTGGCTGCCTGCAGACAGCAGAGTGGCAGCCCAAGTTCTGTGAACATCTTGGTTAATGGGTGAGGCCTGCATGCCATCAACCAGCTGCCTATAGACACCAGAGTGTTGGCCTGTGTCAGGCAACCACTGGGTTCATGGCTGAGGCCTGCACACTTTCCACTGATGGCTGGAGTCTCTAGTATCATAGGCCAGCATTCCACCACCATCACGGTTGTGGTCTGAGCCATGCACCCCACCAACTGCCTGAGGACACAGTGGTCAACTGTCTTCTACCATCTTGGAATAAGTCTGATACCCAGGAAAACTAGGGTCCCTAGAGACCTTCAGTGAGGAAGCCTGAGGCTCAACACTTTCACTCTGACATCCAAAATGACAAGACATAGGAGAAAAATGCAATCTCAGAAATTAACTCCACCAAGCACAAGTCCAGGAGACATTGACATAGGAGAAATTGGAAGTCACATGCCAAAAATCTCTGAAATGATCACAACTGAAGTAAACAACTCCATCAGACCATAGAAGAAATCAGATAAGAAATAATCTCCCAGATAAAAAAAGAAATAGAGAGCTGATCACCAGAGCCTATGATGTACTAAACCATGCCTATTTTATGAACTATATTGAAAGACACAAGACAGATCTGGAGGAGCTGCTCGGCTGGAGGTTCCTGCACGGAACGTTCCATGCCCTTCCCACCTGCTGTGCCCTGCTTTTATAGCTACTCCTTTTCACTGCTCCTATTCTCGGTAATGTCCTATACAGACAAGCAGTAATGTGTTTGACTGTTCTCTAAGCCACCCTATTAAGTAAGTGACACATGAGGAGCAGGTAATGGGACCCCAATTCACAGTAAGTTAGTTAGAAGTATAGGTGACAACCTGCTCCTGGGAACTGGTGCTGATGTTGGGGAAATCTTAATAGATTGATCCTTTAAAGAGTAGGATCTGACTTTAACTCCAGAACATATTATCAGAATTAGATTTAATCCTGTGACATCCAGTGGCATCTGCTCAAGAATTTCTTGGTGTGGAGAAATCTTATACACGTCTAGTCACATCAGTGTAATCATTGGAGTGTGAGGGTAGAGAAAATAGTTTACCTTTTCTTTTACAAGAGGACATGCAGTCAATTTTTATTATTTGAGAATTCCATATTGAAATATATGCTTATTCTTAAAACCAATATGCACAGCCTTGTCATGGTAATTCGTAGATATGGAGAGAGTGACAAAATTTTCAGTTGCCTAACGAAAGTTGGATACCCCAATGTTCCCTTTTCTTGTTTCACCTCCTGTACTGCCAATGTGTCTTTTTCACAGTCTACTTAGTGCTATTTTTCTATTTGTATGTATTAAGTGAAGTGTCTTCACACAAAATCACACCTAAAATAAGGTAATGTATGACTGAATGATTAAAAAATAACCCCAAAGTTAGCTTTGGGATCACCTCCATTTCCAGGCCTTTACTAGGCATATGTTCTAGCTGTGGTCATCATAGCCATTAATGTCCTCAAAAGCTCTCTCTCCCTCCCCTTCCTAAAATAGGGTAGGCTTGTGCTTTCTGGGCTTGGTAGTTGATCTATAGAATGGGAAAGAATCATTTCCAGAAATAGTCAAGTGCTTAGGGAAACCTTCTGTCACAGTGACTTACTCTGAGCACCTGTGTCCAGGAGCCATACTGTTATGATTTGGGTCTGAAATGTTCCCCAAATCTTATGCTTTTAATAATGTGCTTTGTCCCAGTAGTGTTCAGTGTTTGTTTCTTTGGAAGTGATTAGATAATAAGGGTCTGACTTCGGAATGGACTGTATATGGATATATAGCATAATTTGCTATTAGGATTTTGTAGAAAATTTAGAGGGGTGGCCCACATTGAGGACATAGGTCACTGGAAAGAGAGGTGCCCTTGAAGGGTATACGTTGTCCCCAACCACTTCCTCTTGCATACTGGCCAACATGAGATGAACAGCTCTGCTCTTCTACACACTTCCTCCCATGATGCTCTGCTTTGTTATGGGCTCAAAGCAATGGGATCAAGTGACCACAGATCAAAACTTCTAAAACCATGAGACAAAATAAAACTTTCCTCCCTAAGTTTACTTTCCCAGGCGTTTTTCCCAAGGACAGAAGCTGAGTAACACAAGTGATGCCATGGAGTATAGCCATCAGCTCACCCACAATGGGGATGCAGCACCATGAGAAATACTTTCATTCTTTTAAACCTCTGAGCTTTAGGTATTTGTTCATATATGAAAATTTAGTCTCTTCTCATTGATAGAGAGCATTGTGTCAACATTTCAAAGAGGAAAATTCTTCTATAAGGAGAATCCAAAGTAAAATAAAAAATAAAACACTCATGATTAGTTCAGGGAGATTTAGCTGGAGTAATTTTTACTTTTTTGTGTTTCTATAGAAGTTTACATTCTTTTCATATTTTATGATACATCTGAATCACCTAGAAATACTGTTAAAAATTTAAATTCCTGTCTGCAACCACAGCATTGTGATTCAAATCTGAAACTGACCACATCAGTAGCCCTCTGTCATCAAGATGCTAACACAGGTCATCCAGGGGCCCTGCTCAAGCACAAGTTTGTTACTTTTTGTCATTATAAGATATTTACAGTAAGGTCCTTTTATAAAGTTCCTACAGCTATGAATGCTTTGAGGCAGAGGGTATAGATCCCTTTATTGTTATACTGATGTATTTTCCAGTCTTTCACTATAAAGATAAAGCACACTGATGTGATTTCTGTCATTCAATATTGGCAGCCTGTGCTATTTATATGTGACATAAAGATGACTTCAGTGATAACTGAAGTGAGATGCAGCAAACGCAATTACAGGCCCTACAGCCACTTAGCAGGACTGTTAAAGAAGAGGTGAAGAAGAATCCCTTAACCAATTGAAGTGACAGCAGAATGAGCTTCAGATAATCAAGACATAATTGCATAATCTGGACTTGATCCAGGAAGTGAAGGCCAACCATGAGGGAAAAGACAAGACGGAGAGAGAAAGGGGTCTGCATGAAATACACAGCCAGTTACTTCTCCTAAAATCAAACCTTTATCTTACCCAGATAGACAGTCTATCGACTGCACTTACTGGGCAGATTTGGATACCAAAAGCCCCCTAAAGTAGACAGTGTGGCTCATGGAAACATCTCCTATTTAACTATTCAGAGTAGGCCCCCCAGAATACACTGCTTTTTTCTTAATTGTTTTCTTTTTACTCTTTGTTTTCTGTTCACTGTGTCTGAAGCAGCCTGATTCTTTAGAACTAATTTAGAGAAAATAATGGCCTTACATGTCTCTTGGCAAATACCTTCTGTGGGAGGGCTTTCCCCTTATTAGAGAGAGTTTGTCTTGACTTAGAGGTCCTGGTGACACTTTCTTATTATCTTTTCTGTGTCTGACGGGGGTTCAATAAGTGTTTATATTGTTTGATCAATTTTACATGCCTATCAACTACTTTGAAGATAACAATATGCAATATAATAACCATTGTCAATTTCCTATCATCTTGTTTTAAAATTCTGTATTAATTTTTATTGATTTTTTAAATTATTGTTTTTAACATAAAAAATAAGCAAAAATCTAGAGTCTGAAAATCATGTTATACCTGAAAGCATCATCTTGTGATTAGAGGAAACAAACATATTTTTGATAGCACCCAATTGAGATGAATAACCAGAGAACCCTCACTGCTTCCAAAGACTACTCAAAAGTGTGCTTCTGTTACATTGTGCGCTTTACGTAAGTGAAGCATTTTTTTTTCCACACTAGAGAGTACTTGCTTGTTGATGCATTTATGTTTCTCCACATTTATATCACAGACTCATTGCAGGCAGGGGTAGTTTCATGCTCACAGTTGGGTCCCGTTCTAAATAAGACTTTAGAAAGCAAAGAATTTGAACAATAAAAAAATCTTTGAAAAATAATCATTTCTACCCTATGGGAAAAATAAAGTAATAATTCACACAAAGATATACATTCAGGCTTTAATTAAGGACAGGAAGTGAGATACAGCCGGCCCTCAAGGAGGAGTAGAATTGGATGTGAAGAATTAACATGAAGGTTGGGAACAAGCTCAGCAGAAGACCGTCTAGCATGTGCAAGGCCCTGAATGAAGCTGCGGTCTCTCCTCCACACACACATACACAAGAATTGAGATCACATTCTTCATATTTCTGTGACCCTTGGACCCTCTCATTTTCTACTCTCTGAGGATCAGATCCATTTGCTCATTCTTGACCACATTTTATTGGTTATTCATATCTCACATGTCCAATTTACCTTAATCCAAGACTATCCACCAAATGTGGTATTAAATTATCATTGATTTGAAGTAACTGCTAGGACAAGTACTATCTGTCCAGCTCCTTCCTGTTTGTGCAGAGCCCTATTATGTTTTCACTTCATTTTTCCCTTTTGATTAATTATAACAGCATGGGACGTTGTTCACTCCTTTTCTCCTTGAAATAAGCCTCGCTTAGTTTGAGATTAAGTGAAGTAAGTGTAGATGTAGATCCAACTCAGGGGTGTGCTGGAGAAAATTCCCTCTGACAAGTGATAGCCAATTGTGTTATCTTCTTGGCTCTGCTTCAGTGAAGGTTGTTAATTGTCCCAAATCAGCCGAGGTAGACATATTTTACCACAGAAGTCAGCCCATAGTGCAAATAGCGCTGGTTCTCTTCTCTCCTTAAAGACCAGATTATTAACTACTTACCAGCATACCACTGTCCCCCGCCTAGATTCATGACTGGTTTAAGCCAATAATAGAAATCTCAAGTTTCGTTTGTCAAGAGTTAGATAAGCAGAGGGCCTATGACCTGTATACCATTGGCACAAGGGGATTTCTTGAATTTTAAAATCTGGTTTCTTGGGCTGGGGTATGTAGCTCAGTTGTAGAACACTTGCTGGTTTCAATCCCCAGTATCAAAAAGAAAGAGAAAAAATATGTTTCTTGATGAGTGTTGATTCTTTTTACCAAATATGGAATTTCTCTTCCTTAGAATATGAATGAAAGATCTTCATACTGAACACATCTTTAATTTAATAGTCTATGACTTGCAGCCAGAAGATTCTGATTCATTGGATGGGTGGATGGATGGATGATGGATGAATGGATGGAATAACTTATCAAAGAATACACCATGGAAAAAGTATTTCAAACAACCACATGTAGGTACAGGTATGTGATACATGTCCCTCTGGATTTTTATATCACCCTTTAGCATTCAAATATAAACACTTCAATGTTTTAAATGATGGGTGAACAGAGAATTTCTATTTGATTAAAAATTATGTATGCTAGCGTTTTACATAGCCATGTACATCTCAGAATCTTCTCAAAGACAGACATATAGTGCTGTCTCATTCAATAGCCACTGGGGAAAAATACTCTAACTCTTAAATAAAAAGATGTGAGACTTACAAAAACACTAACTTTGTATACTGCCAGTTTAAGCACTGTGGATAATTTGTATATGTATATGAACGTGTGTACATTCATACTTATTGAGGATGATAGTGTCATTTTATTCTATGTTCATTATACAAGATGATGTTATAATGAAAAATATTGAAATATAATGAACCCAGAATTTTTTCTAGAAATTCCAAGAGTTTCTAAGCAATCACAAAAAAGATGCAAGGTGCTACACTGTATACCTACACTGTATACCTGAGCATGGGTTCTGTGGTAGTCTGGACTCTGTTGCTGGAAGAGTGCACTGGGAAACACTGATAAATTATAAAGGAAAGAGGTTTATTTTGGCTCATGGTTGTGGAAGTCCAGGAATATGGCTCCAGCTTCTGTTTACCTTCTGGCGAGGACTTTAGGAGAGGAGAAGGGACATAAGCACATGTGGAATAAGGCCATGTGCTAATGTAAAGAGAGGGAGGTACCAGGGTTTTCATAACAACTCAATGTTGTAATAACTAGTCCAGTCCCATTGTCGCAAGAGAACCATTAAATCCCTCTAACAATCTAATCTCCTCTCAATGCTGCTACAGTGAAAAGCAACTATCAGCTTGAGTTTGGGGTGTGGGTGACATAGATAACCACATTCAAACTATATCAGCTGCTGCTTAAAGGATATCTAATAGAAGACAGTGTGGCAAGGCCTGACCTCCTTATTCTTGGGGAGGGAGCAGTTAAGGTGAAAGGCTCTTTTAACAATATTTAATTTTTCAGTCCCCAAGTACATTTCTCTGGACTACCATATGCATAACAATAGCAAAAATGTTGTTCTGTGATGTTACTTCTTTCAGTTTCTATCAAAACTGTAATAATGCCCGCTTCCATTATGTATTTCCTTGTGTATTTCAATCAAAATGTCACTTAGTCATTGTTCCTAGAGCGCACTTAATATTTTCATTAAAACCAATAAAATCAAGAAATGACAAGGGTGCAGGTGGGTGCAGGCAATTAAACTCCTCCTCTAGGTATTGTTAAATAGCAGTTGGGGAAAGAAAGAAGCCCCACTGAACACCTGTCCCTTCTTCTTTGAATGGCAGCTAGCAGAAATCCACTTAGCTGGCTATTGTCTGCTTATTTTCCTGACAGATGATGTGAAGAAGCAGGCGGTCATGGAGCCAGTAATTCAGAATGAATTTTCCCTTCACGAGAGTGCTGTGGACACTGAGTGCAGTAACGGTGCCTGATCAGGATTCGGAGGGATAAACAAGACAATTTGAGATGGTGGGCAGGAGATAAAAGCCCTTCAAGGGGCTATTCCTCTCACCAGCCCGACCTGTGGTTTCTGCTGGCACCTTTTCTCCTTATTGTTATTGTAATGTGCCCCGAATGAAAGGCTGAAGAGTTAATCATTAAAGCATTTGTCGAGTGAGTTTGTGTGTGTGCGCACGTGTATGTTGAAAGAGAAGGCAAATGAAAGAATAAATGTTGCGCTCCATTTTCCCCACCGTATTAAAAATGTTAGTGGCTGCAAAAGACAGCTGTTAAGCCACACATCGAGTTTGTTTATGAAGCTTCCTCCTGTGAGCATCTACCTCAATTGAAAAAATTACCACATTTCCTTTCATGAACAGAGACCTTTTGCTAACACACCATTATTGCTTATTTCACTCTGATAGGAAACACCCACCCTCACACACACAACCAAAATTTATTCCCACAAGACCAAATTAAAATTCTCTCTCGTTATTCCTTCTGCCTCCCTCCCTTTCTTTCTTCTCTTTTATTTTCTTTTCCTTTTTTCTTCTTTCTTTTTCAAGTTCCTAATCCCAAGTGAGAGCCACCCCAGCCATTTCACAAAGCAGCTGCATCGAGACTCTCTGGGGATGAGTTAAACAGGAGAATGAGATACAACTGTCGTCTGGCCAGGCTTCAAGACCTCTTTGACAGACAAACGGCAGACAGATCTTGTGAATTATCTCTCAGTCACTGATGCAACCACTCAGAATAAATCAGCATTGAAGATTGATTTCCATACAAGTGCTTTATTACTCAGGTGAAATTTATTGACCTGTTATAGAAAGAAAAATAATATGATCAAAAGAGGAAAGGCTGTGCTAAAATAACAAACATAAAACCTCCCATAAATCCTCTCATTTCTAATATTTGATATTTAGTGATGAACATGTTCTCAGGGAAGTTCATCTGTGTATATTTTATGTGATCTGGGAGAGAATTTACAGAATCTAAGCATCTCAAATCCCATCAGTTAGCTAATAAAATACACTCTGATTAGTATGGTGACATTGATTCCCAGGCCCAAAATCAGGACACATATTTTCACAAGGTGTTTCTAACTAACTTGGTAATATTCTTGTCCATGAAAACACTAATTCAACATAAAATCACCAAGAGTGGTCCACCCAGAATACTTGAGTCACACTGTCTTTCCGTGCTACCCACTTCAACTCATCTCATGAACCTCTGAATGCCATTTTCATGATATTCATTTTTAAATTTGTTTTATTTTAAAGAGAAAAAATAAAAAGAACAAAAGCAAAATGCATCCTATACATTGTATAAACATCTTTTATTCATTTGTCTAGTCAGCATTGAGTAGATGACCATGGGCATGGGCCCAAGTTGCTGCTCTCCTACTTTTATATACGCCAAATCCCCCAATTTCTTTTTTACAAAGTCAAACTTTATTTCCTGTGTAGAGCAAAGGAAAGCCAATGTATTCCTCAGGATACATAATATAAATTCCTCTTCTCTGTGATCCTTGGGAAGCCGTCCATGGGGTTGGGCAATAGGTGCTGGATAGAGATCTTAACTACTCTAGAACTTCTGTTCACCAATGGCAACTTTGTTACCTCCCCCCCATTGTGCTTTCTTTTTATTTTTAAAAAAATAAAAGTACAAAAACATATTAACAAACAGACACCAATTAGCATAAAAAATAGTACAATCACAACTGATCTACAGACAAGGTGACATGATCTCAACAGTGGTTATTGTTTATCCATTGATATCTTCGAAGTGTAAATATATGAACCCATATACAGACATGCAAAATTGGTCAGACAATTAATCCTCTCAACAACAGAAAACACAAAAAGCAAAAAAACCAAAGACAGAATACAAAACAGGCAAGCAACAACAACAACAAAAAAAACCCACCAATAGTTGCTGCTTTGCATATTGATATCTTCGAAGTGTGTGTTCAGGATAACACATACAGACATATAAGATTGATCAAATAACCCGTCATCAATTATTCCTTAGCATTAAGTGATATAATACAATAGTAGAACCATGTTAGCCCTCCTGCATATATATGTATATTCATATATACATACATACATTTTTGTCTCCTTATTTTCTCCTTTCCCTCGTCCCATCTGTTCTTTGTTTTTGAACAGATTTCCTTCATGGGGGCTGGGGATATAGCTCAGTGGAATAAGCGCCTGCTTAGCAAGCGCAGGGTCCTGAGTTCAATCCCCAGTACCGCAAAAGAAAAAAAAAAAACAGATTTCCTTCATGTCTCTTAGTTTATATTCCCACGCTCGAGTTCTTACACCAGTGATACAATACGTTGCCTGCACATGTATCGCTGATTTATTTCACTTATGAGTATGGACTCCAGTTTTGACCACTTGCCTACGAAGTCCCCAAAACTGTCTTTCTTTATAGCTGAATAATATTCCATTATATAAAAATGCCACAATTTTTTAATCCAGTCTTCTGTGGATGGACACTTGGGTTGCTTCCACATTTTAGCTATTACAAATTGTGCTGCTATAAACATGGG
>PVLD010035139.1:0-12053 GCA_004027595.1 Dinomys branickii | reverse complement strand
ACAAAAATTAATCTTCATTTTGTACTTATTAATAAATTACCTACCTAAAAGTAACCTCCAACCCCCCCCCCTTTTTGGTACCAGGACTTGAACTCAGGATGTTGCACTTGCCAGGCAGGCGTTTGTGCCACTGAACTATATAACACTGGCTCCTGCCAGGCATCATGGCACATGCATGTCTGGAATTGCAACAATCAGGAGGCTGAGGCAGGAGAATCATGGTGATTTCCTATCTCAAAAAAAGAAAGAAAAAAAGAACTGACGCCTTTGTACAACTGATATTTGAGAGCCAGTAAATGGCCTGACTTGACTCAAGACAAGAGATATAGAGTGTTGGTCTTGGCGCACAGTGAGAATTGCTGTTCTAGGGAAAGCATTATGGATCGATACCAGTGCAAAAATCACCCAATTGCCCCAGGTGCCAAGAGGCACTGGCAAGCTCTTCAGCTTCAAGGTGCATTTCCACAGAACAAGGTAACAGAAAGCCCCATGTTAAAACCAAGATTACACGTTTCATAAACTTGAGGCATCACCAGCACAAGGCATTTCACATTATGCCATTTACACTTGTAACCTGCTTTTTGTTGTTGGGGAGGGGGTTAGTGAAGTAACTGTTAACTCCAGGGAAGTTATAATACAAGCGATTGCATATACCTAATTTTAGTTTGAGCCAGGTTTTAAACCTAGTTTACCTGACTCAACCCTTTGTTTCCTTGTTGCTTCTCATTGGGAAATCAAAACATCTAGTGTATTAAAAGTGAGAATATAGGTAGAAGATATATCTTAGATGGGAAGTCAGGATATGTATAGGAGTAGTGATGGCCCCTTGTGTGAACATTTGTGTATATTTGTTAAATTTTAATGTACTTGAGGGAACTAGACTGAGTTTGTTAGCAACTAAAGATTTTCGTAGGGTGCATGTGACCGACTTTCTGTCTTAAACAGACCGGAAGGAAAAGATTATGCCCTTCATTGGCTGGTGCTGGGGACTCACACATCTGATGAGCAGAATCATCTGGTGGTTGCTCGAGTTCATATTCCCAATGATGATGCGCAGTTCGATGCTTCCCACTGTGACAGTGACAAGGGTGGTAAGTATTGCATCTATTCTATCATCAGTGTCAGAAAACATGCCCCTTTTAAAGAATGCTACTAAAAATTAACTGTTAGTTTTTGGCTCAGAACTTTATTCTATAGAACTACTCACGTGTGCAAGGATTTCACATTATTTGCAGGGTTGAAAAATTAGGATCAACCTAGCTAGCCAGATGTTAATTCTTAGGGAATTGGTTGAACACATTGTGGTATGTTTGAAACACTGCTCAGCAATTAATGAGAATAATGTATATGCGTGTTGGTATGAAGGTGTCCAAGATACAGTAAATTCATAACTGATAGGTGTAATTATAGTGTACTTTGGTAAACGTAGTATGTGTTGGTATGTGCATAGAGAAGAATCAGGAGATGTATACCAAACAGTTACTGGTGGGATTTTTGTTTCGTTTTGTCTTTTTGAGACAGGGTTTCAGTGTGTAGTTTGGGCTGGTCTTAAACTCACTTTCTAACCCAGGCTGGCTTTGAACTCGCAGTGATCCTCCTGCCTCAGCTTCTCGAGCGCTAGAGTTACAGGCGTGTGCCACCATGTCTGGTGGGTAGTGGGTTTTTTAAATGTCAATGTTCCTGTTTTGGTATTCCCATGACCGACCACCACAAGTTTGGTGGTTTCACTAGAATAACTCAAAAAACTCAATAGCAAATTATACTTCTGGCTAAAGGTTGTTATCATAAAGAACAAAGAAGAAGTGCAGCAGGAACAAGATGTGCATTGGTGAGTTCAAGGAGATTTGGCACCAGTCTCATCCAGGCCACACAGGATGCGTTTTCTCTCTGGCAGCAAGCTGTAGGGACGTGTAGAACTGCTGCCTGGGGGAGGCCCTTTGGCTCTCGGGCTGAGGCTCTCCTGGATACTGGTTACCGAACCATGGGCTGCTGGCAGGCAGCCATGACAGTTGAAGCACAGGACGCCAGTAATGAAAGCAGGTGCACACAATCAATCTTGATAATTTGTGCAGAGCAGCCCTGCCAGTCGGGTACAGCATGGTCCATTGCTCCAGGTGTGTCCCACAGAAGCATCAGTCCATCAGTGACAAAGAACATTCTGAGGTTCATGTTCCCATATTGTGCCAAGAATCAGTAATGGTCCCAGTCTCACTCAAAGGTGTACCTCAGAAACGTAAAGCCTAAGCTGCCACACCTCCCAGGTGAATGACTCCTTCGTGGCCTTAGTTTATTGTTTTTTTTTTTTTAGAAGGGATATTTTTTATTTTAGGGAAGTGTTTTTTTTTTTTTGAGACAAGGTCTTTCTATATACTTCAGGCTGGTCTTGAACTCATTATGTAGTCAAGGCTGGCCTCAAACTCAGTGATCCTCCTGCCTCAGCCTCCCAAGTGCTGGGATTACACATGTGCATCACTGTACCTGGTGGGACTTTGGTTTTTGAGACAGGGTTTCATTGTGTAGTTCAGGCTGGCCCTGAACTCCCTGTGTAGCCCAGGCTGGCCTTCAACTTGTGGCAATCCACCTGCCTCAGTCTCCGAACTGCTGGGATTACAGGTGTGCACCACCACTCTCAGGTATGGCCAGACGTTTTTGGGGTTTGAGAAAAGAAAGCCCTATGTTCACAGTAAATTGTACCTGGAAGCGTAGCTTTTTTTTTTTTTTTTCAGTACTGGGGATCGAACTCAGGACCCTGCGCTTGCTAGGCAAGCGCTTATTCCACTGAGCTATATCCCCAGCCCGAAGCCTAGCTTTTTAAATTTTCAATTTTAACTTTTTTTAGACAGAGTCTTGGTATGTTGCCTAAGCTGGTCTCATACTCATGGACTCACAGGATCCTGTGACCTCAGCCTCCTGTCAGCGGGGTCCTCCTTGGCTTGCAGCAGGAGGGGTAATCAGGAAGGTTGAGCCATACTTTTTTGGGCAGAACAGAAAGGGAAAGGGCTAAAAGAGGCCAGTTTCTAATGTGGTGTGGAGGAGCTTTGGAGTAGTTGAGCAAATTAGGGTTTCTAGGCACACTGAAATGGTTATATTTGCTGCACAGAATGGCTAGAGATGCTGATACTGGGATGCAGGAGCCAATGCTCATTAATCCTTCTCACAAAATGAGAACTGTCTAGAACTAAGAAATGGTTTCCTTTTTTTTCCAAGTGTTTTCTTCAAGCCACTGTTTTTGGGTTGCGTTGGGTTTTGTTTTGTCTTTTGAGAGAGGGTCTCACGATGTAGCCCAGGCTGGCCTCGAACTCAGGGTGATCCTCCTATGTCAGCCTCCCAAGTACTGGGATTACAGATGTGCACCACCATGCTCACCGGAGGCCACTTTTTATTTTACTGCTTGCCTGGCTCCATTAGGAATTTGAATTAGTGGTCCCTGACCCAGGCTAAAAATGAATGTGAAGAGAAGCATTGTAACTGAGAATACAATTACAGTATGAAGCCTGATAACTTTTCTAAGCGTCAGCAGACTATTCAAGTTTTTATCTACAAGCACAAAAAAGAAAATATTTGCTATATAGTATCTGCTTAGATGGACTCTACTTGTATTCTTTTTGCTGATACCATGCTGCTTTTCAGAAGTTATCTTTCTTTTTATGCAACTTTGATTTTTCAAGGCCCTTTTCATGGCTGTAACACTACAGCTTTGTTTACCTACCAGATGGAGAGGTTAATCCCCTTATTTTAACCTTATATAAGCAGCTGGACCAAGTATGCCAGCAAGACCTGTGTGTGCACACGTCTTACAATCAGGTAGGGATTAGTCAGCATGGGTTTGGTTTGAGAATGTTCCTGACTTTAGACTTAGGGACTGTTTGTATTCCTTTTTTTGTTTTTTTTGTTTTAATTTTTTCTTTCTGAGACAAGGTCTCGCTATGCAGTTCAGGCTGGCCTTGAGCTCACTTTGTAGCCCAGGCTGGTCTCAGACTCCCAACTTGATCCTCCTGCCTTAGCCTCCCTAGTGCTGGGATTACAGCATGCACCACCATGCCCTGCTGTTTGTATTCCTGGGTAAATTATTTGCTTTTTTTTTAAATTTTGCATTTTTGGTTAGGGATACTGGGACTTGGGAACTTTTGCCAGGCAGGAGCTATGCTGCTGAGCTAAATGCCCAGCCCTAATCTTTGCTGTTTTGATGCAACAACCATGCCAAACGAATTGAATTTGAACTAAAAAAAAGTTGTTCTCTTACTATGTGGTTGTTTTTAAGAGGCCAGTTTCTAATTGTCTTTAAGTCCGAAGTGGAACTGAATCCACTTACATAAGGTACCTACCAGTAGTTTCTAATGGAAGTGGGCTTTGAGAATAAATTAAGTTGGGGCTCGGGGTTTTTTCGTGTGTGTGTGAAATTTATGTTGTGTTCTGTTAGGATAAAATCTGGTAGATTAAGTAATGTTTGAATTCTAATCCTAAGTGTATGTGTTTCTTTTTCCTCACATTAGAATTTGGTGGCTTTGGTTCTGTAACAGGAAAAATTGAATGTGAAATTAAAATTAATCATGAAGGAGAAGTGAATCGTGCTCGTTACATGCCACAAAATCCTCACATCATTGCCACAAAAACACCATCTTCTGATGTGTTGGTTTTTGACTACACAAAACATCCTGCCAAACCAGGTATGTAGTAATAAAGGCAGCCCAGTACTTAAACATTTTTCTTGATTCACAATAGACCATAAGGTTTAAAAATTGTTTGGGGGCTCCCATAAGCATTCTCAGGTGATTCACCCAAAAAAGCCAGCAGCCGATTATTCTCACAGCTGAGGGTTATTACAGCAAAGGAGCCAGAACAAAAGCAGGAGAAAGACACAGAGCACGTGAAGTCAGAGAGCAGGCCAGGCCTCTGAGTCCTTCCTCTCCTGGGAAGCAAGGATGCGTATTGTTTTGTGAGTAGCTCATAGGAACATGTGTCCAGCAAAGCCTTTGTGAGTGCCAGGGTCTGGGTCTTGCTTGGAGGTCTGGTCACATAGGGACATCCTGCGCTGTGACCAGCCACACTAATGAAAACTTGAGACCCTAGCAGTAAAGCTAAGTGCATCTTAATTCTTGCTGACCAATCCTGCAAGTCTTGACAAGTTGCTGCAGCACACACATACACAGCTTCATGAGACAGTGACACAGAACAGGTCACATTCTTGGGTTGGCCAAGGGTCATTGATGGTTGTAGGATACCTTAGAGACATGCAAGGCCTGAGTGACCCAACCTGCTGTGCTAGGAAAACTTCTGAAAATTGATCAGGTTGGGTGGGGGTTGCCACTACACATATTTTCAGGTAGCTAGTTTCAGTGTTTCTATGGTGGAAATAGTACTAGGCGTTCTAAAGAAACCAGTCATTTAGTGGTTGTGAGGCACAGTTTGTATCAAGTATCTAAAATGAAGCAGAGAAAACAGCTTTTCAAAATGACTGTGTGCCAGACCAAATCCTTATTCAGATGGATTTCTGTTACACTCCCTCAATGCAAGAGTGATGATTTGCTCTCACCAGTTCTGATACACAGATAATAACTTAGTAGTTAATGTATTTCTTTTCTCCTTAGACCCAAGTGGAGAATGTAATCCTGATCTAAGGTTAAGAGGTCACCAAAAGGAAGGCTATGGTCTTTCCTGGAATTCTAATTTGAGTGGACATCTCCTAAGTGCATCCGACGACCATGTGAGAAATGTGTTCTTCCTAATCTCCTCATATACTGAGAGTTAAAAGTGTCACAGTACAGCTCTGCACTAAGGAGTTACTGTATAGATGAACAGTTTTGTAAGATAACACTGTTGATGATTTGTGATAATGTTTTCCCAGGTTCTAGAGCAGTGGTTTTTCAGACTGCTCTGTTGAAGCCTTAGGGTTTCACAAAGCTTTCTTTCCATTTTAAAAAAAAAATTATAACTCTTAAGCTGGGTGTAGTGGCACATGCCTGTAATTCCAGCATTCGAGAGAAGCTGAGGCAGGAGGATCCTGTGAGTTCAAGGTCAGCCTGAACTATATATTGAAACCTTGTCTCAAAAAAAATATTTTAACTATTTTTACAGTGCTAGAGATCAAGGCTGGGGTCTCACATGTGCTAGGCAAGTGCTCTACCCAAGCCCTTCACAAAACTCAAAGCCCTCTTGGGATAGAGGGAGGATGGGCAAAAGACTTCCCACTGTTTTAAAGAGGATCTCTAGACCCTTATAATGGAAACTCTATAAAGCATTTATGAGCCTAGACTAATGTATTTTTAAAGAGTATAACTGAGTGGATTTTACTATATTCAAAGTTCTGCAACCATTGCCACTAATCCTACACTATTTTCACGAAATACCCCAAAAGGAAATTGTGTACCCATGGGGCAGTCATTGTGTTTCCTTTCCCCCAGCTCATAGGAACCAGGAATTTATTTTCTATCTACTACTATTCTTGATATTTCACATAAAAGTAAGAGTCACACACTATGTGGCCTCCTCTGTCTAGTTTTCACATGTTTGCAAGTAACATTACTTTTCCCTTTTTTGTGTGGCTGGTACTTCAATGCACATATACCACAGTTTGCTTATCATTTATCAGTCTAGTAATGTTTGGGTTGTCTTCAGTTTGGGGCTATATTGCCTGATGTGAACATTGGTGTACCAGTTTGAATGTTTTCATTTCTCTTGGATGATCACCTAGGAGTAAAGTTGCTGGTTCATGTGCTAACACTGTGTTTTGCCTTTTGAAGAACTGCCAAACTTTTCGTGAGCAGCCACTTGTGTTATTTTCCTACCAGCAGCACAAGTGGTCCCTTTTCCGCACGCCTGCACCAACACTTCCCTTTGTGCATATAGCCATCTGAGTGAGTGCGAGCACATTGTAGATTTGATTTACATTTCCTTGTGTAACCTGATGATATTAAGCATCTTTTCTTGTGTTTATTGGCCATTTTTATATATCCTTTGGAGAAATTGTTTTCAAAGCCTTTGTCTGTTTTTTTAAATGTTGTCTTTCCTGTCTTTTGTGGGGAAGGGGCAAGGTCTTTTTTTTGTCTTTCGTAGTGCAAGCTGACCTTGAATTTGTGATGATCCTGCCTCAGTCTCAGAGTAGCTGGGATAGTAAGTGTGCACCACCAGCCCAGCTCATTTTATTGTCTTTATATTGAGATGTAAGAATTCTTTATGTGTTGTAGATGGAAGTCTTTTGTCAGATAAGTGATTTCTAAAGTTTCTCCCATTGTGTGGATTGTCTTTTCACTTTCTTCATGATAGTGTTTAAAATAGAAAAATTTTTAAATTTTGTCCAGTTAATGTAGTTTTAAAAATTTTTCTCTTGTGCTTTTGGTTTTGTATTTAAGAAGCTATTGCATAATCCAGTGTCACAAAGTTATATGTCTATGTTCTCAGAGTTTTAGCTCTTAGATTTAGGTCTTTCATCCATTTTCAGTAAATTTTTGTTTATGCTTTGAGATATGCTTTGAGGTATGCTTTGGGGTCTTCATTCTTTTACATGTGATAATCCAGTTTTAATTTTTTGCTTATTAAATTATCTTGATACCCTTAATATAAAACATTAATGCTTAAAAGTACCACACAATTGGAAAACAGTTTTGTTCATTCATTGCACATCAGAATAGCATTCTCACTGCCAACAGTCCTGTATCTCTTGTGGTTACTTTACCGTAAGTGGAAGGTATCTGGTGTGAATCTAGGAAAAAAGGAAAATTTCTGGGCCTTCTGAAAGCTCATATACGTTGACCACAGTTTCACTTCATGTGTCCTTCATGAGAGCAGATCGCTTGCCTTCTTAGTATATTCCTGGGTCTAGAATATGGTCTTCATTGACCAGGTATGGTCTTTGGCTGTGCCTGTTAAGTGTTTGGAATTTCTGAAAGAAACGCCCCGATCAAGATTCTCTAGTTGCACACAGCCAAAACCAGCTTCAGTTAACAGAAAAGGAACTCATAAGGGCAGTAAGTAGGGGAGCTCACAGAGAGGTGCCGTGGCTGGAGAATGAGGCTTTGCACACTTAAATCCGCAACCCAAATCAGGCCAGTGAGAATTTCATTTTTCCCAACACCCTTATCAACAGAATGGCTTTTCCCATCGCTCTTCACGATCCACGGTCTGGGGGCACCCACGAGGCTGGTGTTGCATTTTTGCGGCTTAGCTGCCAGAGGCACAGAAAGAAACAAGTCTCTGCTTCCCTGTAAGATAGGGACAGTAGACTCAACTCAGTAACCTCCTTGTCAGTGCCTTCTGAAGACACCAGCCTGACATCTGAAAGATCCCGAGGGCCACACACAGTGCTGAGCTTCTCAGGCTCTGTCCTTAGCAGGAGCAGGGATACAAGACAGGAGCCCTGCACACCACTGTTCTCCTTCCTCAGTGTGTGTAAATTATACGTCAGGGTGTGTAAGTAACACAAAAGCCATGTGTATTTAAAAGTTTCTGTTGCTGGTCTAGGTGTGGTACACAACCTATAATCCCAGCTACTCGGACATTGAGGGAAGAGGATCACAATTCAGGGCCACCCTGGGCAATTTAGCAAGGCTCTACCTCAAAAATTACAAAAGGCTATGGTATAGCTCAGTGGTAGAATGCCCTTGGGTTCAACCCCCAGCACCACCAAAAAGAAAAAACATTTTTGTTGCCTGGAAAACAGGTATTCCTGAGCAGTAGCTTTGTAGCAGCAACCTCATCATACAGGAAATTGGTTTAAGGGGCTGGTAGAGCACTCGCCTAGGGTGAGCAGTCTCCAGCACCATGGGGTAAGCTAAGTGGTTTAAGAAGAGATGGGGCTAATGCCAGTGGAATTACAGTTCATATCAATACACCTCAAAATGAGTTACTGTCTTTATACCACTGAATGAGAATCATTGCAATATAGCTTAAGACTTCGCTCTTAACTCATTGTGATGAGATATCAAAAGAAAGCCTTGAAGATGAAGCCTCATAAACGTGATAGACTGCTGTGATCTTGGAGGCCTAGATCTCTCATGTCTGGTGGTTCCTGCCAGGAAGTCACACTTGTCCAGAGGGCTTTCGTTTTTTAAGGCACATTTTCATTTTCATTCCCAGCCCAGTGTGAAGTTTTGGGACGTGCATTGCTGGTCAGTAGCTATTGCGCTCCTGGTTCTGTGATTTGTATCATCAAATGTTTGAATGTGCGTAGATAATAACTCCAACCCAGTGTCCCTTAACCTGCCACCCTATTCTGTCTCCCTCAGTATAGTTTCCCTCCCCTCTGCGGCTCCCATCATGGAGGCTGTACCCACATATTCTTCTGCTTGTATTTATTCTCTGTGTTTCTAATTTTTACCTAGTTTTATTTTTAATGGAAATATTAGATGTTGACCTTTAAGATGCATTATCTTACAGCTTTTTTTTTTCTCCTCCTTCAGACTGTCTGCCTGTGGGATATAAATGCAGGACCAAAGGAAGGCAAAATTGTGGATGCTAAAGCAATCTTTACTGGCCACTCAGCCGTTGTAGAAGATGTGGCCTGGCATCTGCTGCATGAGTCCTTGTTTGGATCGGTCGCTGATGACCAGAAACTCATGATGTATGAGAGTTCAGTGGGGTTTTGATAGGTTATCTGAATGACCATCAGTGATGGTGCTAGACTGCTTTGATTGCTTTTTTAAAGCTTAAAAAGCTTTAGCTGAGGTATACTAGACATAAATTGTACATGGTGTAACAGGGTTTTTACATGAAACTTATTGTGCTGTATGGATGAACTGTGTTGAAAAAGAAAATCAGCTACGTAAATGGGAAGGAAAATGAGTGATAGTGGTAAATAGCAGAATTGGGATCCAGAGTGACCAATTGACATTTGAGGTTAGAGAAGAGTGATTCCATTGGGGTGTAGAACGAGTTATATTCAGCCACTTCAGACATTTTTTGGCTCCTGAAGAAATGCTGAGACAAATGAGGCAAAATACTGAATTTGACAAGGCTAGTTTTACATATCAGATTGCTATATTTTCCCCTGCTAAATAGCCTGTATTTTGTGTATCTTGGAATGGTAAAGAGTCTGTAAGATGAACAGAAGTAGTAAGTCCTAGTTCGTTACCTGAAGGGTTAGAAGGTATCAGTGGTAAGGTCCAGCTTGCCAGCTGTGTGATTGGTATCTGAATCGGGGAGTGGAGTGGAGGGGCTGGCCCAGCAGTGAGTGTGTATGAAGCGTCGGGGGCTCAGAGTCCTTCGTGTGTGCTATGTGCCTCATAACCTCTGTTTCAGATGGGACACGAGGTCCAACACCACTTCAAAGCCCAGCCACTTGGTGGATGCACATACTGCCGAGGTCAACTGCCTCTCCTTCAACCCCTACAGCGAGTTCATTCTAGCAACAGGCTCGGCAGATAAGGTGTCGGAAGCTTTTGCGTTTTTATTGTTTATGAAACGCAGTTGTTTTATACTTTAATGAGGTATTTAAAAGATTTTACATAAAACACAGAAATTAATTCATTTTTTTTTCCTTCAGACGGTAGCTTTGTGGGACCTGCGTAACTTAAAATTAAAACTTCATACCTTCGAATCTCATAAGGATGAGATTTTCCAGGTACATGACACTTCATTTGTATGTCTGGCGTAACAACTGGCGCATGGGTAAAGTTTTAAAGTTTTTTCTTGTGTATTGATAGCAGATATGGCCCTTTTTGTTTTTAATAAAGCTCCTGATTCTGCTTTATAAGTGAACTAGAAGAAACAACTTAGAGCTTTTTAATGGGCTCTTAGTTCAGAATTAGAAGGAAAGATAGGACCAGTTTAAGAAGTCAACTTCAAGGACTCCTGACTTAGGTGTAGCAGTGCAGTAGGCCCCCTAGTGAGGAAATTGTCTTGCACCTAGTTTAACAGGGAATTGTATGGATTAGTATACACTTGCTTGAAAAATTGAAAGGCTCCTGGGATACTTACTGGGCTGAGTAAGTTTACTGGAAGGCCTGGCTGAGTTCCTTGCTGTACTGGGGAATGGACCTTCCTGGGGGCAGGCTGGGGATTGGGCCCTCCAAGAGCGTTTCAAAATGTGGAACAGGAGGTTGAAGTGCCTCCAGGCTGAGCAGGATGGGAAATACAATGGGTTAGAAGAGCAGCAAAAACTTGAGGGATGGGGGTGCTTTACATACATTCTTAGAATATCTGTTGCTAGGTCCACTGGTCTCCACATAATGAAACTATTCTGGCTTCAAGTGGTACCGATCGTCGCCTGAACGTGTGGGATTTGAGGTAACTTAGGATCTGGAGAACAAGATACTATGTGAATAGTGTGCTAATCTGGCAGGTTTAATTCATAAACTAGAAAAGCAATTTGTTATTCTCACTTCAGTAACCCTAATATGAAAGGAACAAAATTTCAAGTATCTTTCTAAAGAGTCTTTGTTCTCTAAAATAGGGGTGAGGCAGCAAATGGACCATAAAATCAATTTCTCTGTTGAGATTTGTTTGTTGCGGGGGGGATGAGCAGGTGTGTACATCCAGACAGTTGTAGTTTAAACACTTCCTATAGAGAAAAATTGAAGATGTCAGCTGCTCTTGTCTTGGAGGCTGTCAACTAACTGCACATTAGCAGGGGACAGTTCCTGCTCAAGTTCTGCACCATTTGCTCTCCTGTGATTTTTATCCATTCGTTTTACACATGTGAGCTCTCACCGTAGTTTGTGTAAGCTGGGGAGACCTTTGTAAAGAAGGGTAGTCTGTGCTGTGAGCCTTGTGTTCTCTGCGGGCTTGTCATAGTTTCTGTCAGCATGCCTAATTCTAGCCCTCTGGGAGGCTGAGGCAGGAAGATTGCAAGTTCAAGCCCTTCCTGGGCAACTCAGTGACTTAGTGAGCCCTTGCATCAAAAAATAAAAAGGAATGGGGGATACAGGTCCATGTGACAACCCTGGATTTAATCCCCAGTGCCCCTCAAAAAGCTAGGAGTGGTATGATGCACATCTGTAACCCCAGCATTCAGGAGGCTAAGGCAGGAGGATCACCACACATTCTAGGCTAGGCTGAAGACAAAGTCCGTCCCTTGGCTTTAGAGCTCCTGTTGTAAGAATTTGAGTCTGCTTTGACCC
>PVLD010035138.1:0-12052 GCA_004027595.1 Dinomys branickii | reverse complement strand
GTCTGGGTATAGTTTTATTATGGTTATTACTAGTAGGAGTTTTATATGCCTCATTCACTTATATCTCAGTTTCTGTTTCCATGCTTAGGAAATTTTCTACTATTTCTGCAAATATTCTTTGTCATTTGTGTTGCCTCCTGTTGTTTCATTGACTCCTATTAGTCTGACATTATTTCTCTTTGCCTTGTCTTGCAGCTGTTGAATTGATTTTTGCTGGATCCCTGTTGATTTTAAGAGATCCTTTCTTTCATGATCTCTAGAGACCATGCTGTCTTCAAGATTTGAAATTCTATCTTTGGCTTCATTCAAGCGGTTTTGCAAGCTTTCAATGGAAGTTTTGATTTCCTGGAAATCTCTTTGAGTCTATTTCATGCATTCTAATTAATTCCTATATTGCTCATGTAACGTTTCCATCCACTGCCTATGTTTTTTAAATCTATTTCTTCTCTAGGTGTGTGGAAAATTTCTTTCGTTATTATTGTCATTTCGTTTTTTGCCTCAGAGACTATTTCTGATATGCTCTCTTCTATGACCTGATGGAGTTGTTTCTTTACTTTTATTGCAATCATTTCAGCAATTTCAGGTGTGTGCTTACCAAGTTCTCCAATGTTGATGTCTCCTGGACTTGTTCTGAGTGTGGTGGAGTTCTGAGATTGCATTTTAGTCCCTTGCCTTGTCATGTTTGATGCCTGAGGCAGAATGCTCAGTCTCTCTCTTCTCTGGCAGTTCAGCGAAAGTCACTAGTGGCCTGTTTTCATGGTGGTCAGGGCTGTTCCTCAGTATCCACTGTGATGTGCTGCTTTTTATGGGGTCTTCTGGTAGATGGTGAAGTGTACCTAGTTCTCCCAGGTCTCAGATGCAAACTGTTATGTTAGTTGATGGCAAACTGTCTGATCCAGCAACCCATCATAGTTCAGGGTACATGTAGGTCCCAGAATCACATTGCACTGGTGGCACAATCCCTGACCAGTGGTCCTGTGACCCCAGGAAGTTCAGGGTATAGGCAAAACCCAAACATGAACTGCAGGGTCAACAGTTTGTCGACCACTTTATTCTGTTTCTCCAGGCAGATCAGGACGTACACAGGAGCCAGATGCTGGTCGCACTGGCAGTGATCAGTGATCGCCTGTGTCTGTGACCTCCAAGAGGTCAGGGTGCAAGTAAAGCCCAGACTTGAACCACAGTGCATGAAGCTCATGGTGCGCCCAGTCCAGTAACTCACTAAGCCCTGGGCACAAGCAGGGAAGGCCCACAGGCAAACCCCAGTGAAAGCAGTTCACAGGCCTTCTGAGTGACAATCTCCTGTCTCCTCCAGGTGCCCAGAGGATGGAGACTCAGAATGTAATGGTAGCAGGGTTGTGGGTAGCCCACTCTGCCCCCAGGAAGTAGATGAGAAATACGTGGTTCTCTGGGCAGCATTTAGCTGGGAACTGTGATGTCAGCGGGTCTTATCTACCTGATTCTGCATGTCCAGTCAGTTCAGGATGCACACAGGAGCCAGGTGCGAACCACACCAACAGTGATCACAGACTGCCTGTGTGTGCAGCTTCCAGGAGATCAGGGAGCAAGTGAAGCTCAGACCTAAACCGTGGTGCCAGCAGCCCATGGAGCACCTGCTACCTCACTCAACACTGGGCGTGCACAGGGAGGGCCCGCACGTAAACCCCCATGTGAGCAGTTCATGGGCCTTCTGAGTGAGGATCTCCTATCTGCACCAGACACATGGAGAGTGGAGACTCCTAGTGTGGTATTAAATGAAGATGCAGAGCTGACATGGACCGTGACCTGTGTAGGGCAGTGGTATCAATTTTATCCAGTCTGTCTGTTCCAACAGAGTCTTCTGTTATACTTTCTTCTCTTTTCTCTCTTCCTTGAAGCTGTCCTCGGCCAATTATTGCAGGAAGAAGTCTGAAAGTGTTTGATACTAATGATCATGAGATGGGATAAAAGATAATAAAAAGCAGGTAGAAAAGAGACACAGAAATTGAAATTTTAAAATTATGCTTAAAATCAAAATACTTTTAGAAAAACCATAGCAAGACAAGCATTTGTTTCCCTACTTCTGGAGGCCATCCCAGCTGGTACATCCTTCTTAATTCTTACTAAAACAGTGTTACATTCCTAAAGGTCTTTTACAATAGCTTATAAGTTCCAGGGTACTAGACCTGTCCCTTTCACCTGCAACTTGCCTTTTCCATCAGCCCCGAAAACATCAGCCTTGGCAACAGCCTTGCTCAACTTCAAACACAGGCACCATAACCTGATAGAAGTAAAAGCACACATTGTAGATCACTTACATTCAAGCTTCCCCTTTCAATGGGCCTTCCCCCAGCTTGGCGCCTGTCTCATTTCTTAGTGTGTGCATCTCTTTCAAGGGTTAGGCTTATAATCTGCAATAGATTTTATTTGTGTCTCTTTCAATGGGTGCTAAAATTCTTTTTTCCGAGGGAGTCAACAAACACAAATTTATTATAAAAGAGCAAGACAGTCAAAGTTTTGAGTACTCTTCTTGGATGTGCAAATGTGGGTGAAAATTACTCCAGTGGGTTCTGCAGCTGTCTGACCTATAGTTACTGTAATTTGTGGGATGGAATGGGCACCAGTAGCTGGAGTTTTACTTTGGATGTGTCATGTTCTGGGAATAAATTACGTGTTGTACAGGGATGCTTGAGCTTAGAGAATACTCAGTTTGTCTCACTAAAGTACCATTTATCTAAGGATGATGTCATGAAGGGCACACTGACGGTGAAAGAGAACTTACACTTCTCAGCAGCTCTTCGGCTTCCAACAACCATGACGAATCATGAAAAACATGAAAAGATTAATGAGGTCATTGAAGAATTAGGTCTGGAGAAAGTGGCAGATTCTAAGGTAATGTGATTAAAACCAGTAAAATCATAGCTACATAACAAGACTTCTGTCAAAAATATGACAATAATGAGTATCTTTCTATGTTTGTGGTCAAAGTGGCTGCTTTGTGTAGTAAGGAGAAGAGTTTCTAGTTACATCATCAGGACATTTAAACTACCTGGAAAAATTAATTTCAGGGTGGTTGAGTCCTGGGGGTGGAACAAGCTCTAGGAGGGAAATGTGCTCCTCGTGTGGTGTTTTTCAAATGATCCCACAGCCTCATTGTTCTGCATCATCTGATAATTTTGCCCTAAAGTTTCTATTTGCGCTTTTCTCTTTTTTTAACTTAGGAATCCATCTCTCTCTCTCACTCCAGGGAAATTTGTTCCTCTGCTTTTTGAAGGTTCATGTCTGGAATTGATAAATAATGAGGCACAAGGATTTCTGTTCAGTGCATCTTACTTGCTGCAGTTCTCCAGTTGTATTTTTATGACCTTTTACCTCCTTCCTCATTCTTTTTTTCAGGCACTTCTATGTGAGGCTCCCTTTTAGCTTTTAGAAATAAACTTGTGGGCAAGAGTAAAAGTGAAAAACAAAAAAACGATAAACAAACTCCCTATTTTGAAGGTGGTGCAGATCCATGAAAGCAAATCAGAGAAGGGGTGGCCTCTCTACTTGAGAATCCCCTGTAAAGAAATCCTGAGCAGACATTTGGGGTTTCGGGTGAAAATAAGCTATTTAGATGACAATGGCTGTGCTTTGACCCAATGTGACATCCCCTAGTTAGGCCAGTGAAAAACAAGGGTTCTACCAACTGCTGCTTCCCAGGACACTTGCTGGAAGGCTCTTGTGAACTGTTCTGGTTTGGAAGAATCACCCTGCAACGCCACCACTTGCCACTCATTCCTTATAATAAATGATCCCTTTTCCTTTCTCTCAGTCCATTTCACTTGATTGTGCTTTTCCCATAAGGCACTTCCTTTTACTCTGCTTTTAAAAATCTATTTAGTGTTCTATATCACTCTCTGGGATTTTCACCAAAAACATTTAAAGAAATTGTTGATGTCTTAAAATTAATAGGAACGATTGAAACAATTGTAATTTTTTACTTTTTATGGTATTGTAAACATAAAATAACAAATTCAGAGAAAATAATTACTTCATTGATTATAACATAGGGAACCACCTTGATATTCCAGTTTTTAATATTGTATTCCATAATTCCTCAACTCTTTCTTACTGGTGTAATTTTTAAAGTTACATAATATTTCATGTAATATTATAAATTACACAGTTCTGGCACAAAGTTTTCATCAAATGCTTGTTACTGTGGTCATTCCTGCTAGTAATATTTTGTTTTAGGTTGGAACTGAACAAATCCATGGTGTGTCTAGAGCAGAAAGAAAGAAGACCAGTATCGCCATGGAGTTGATCACTGATCCTTCCCTCTTGTTCCTGGATGAGCCCACAAATGGTTTAAACTCAAGCACAGCACATGCTCTCTTTCTACTCCTGAAAAGGTGACGCTATGGAAGCTGTTCTTTTATATATTTACTATCTAGTTACTTCTGTGACCAGATGTTCTTGGTGCAGGGGATGCAACATTGAAAGTGCAGAATTTCTTCCTTTCTCCTAGAGGGAAGCAGTTAATCAACACAGCAGTGCTATCAAGAAAGCTGGAAGAGAAGCACAGGGAGGGAGGGGTGGCCACGCCAGTTGTGAGGGCTGATTTGAACAGCAGGAACATCAAAAACCTCTAGACTGTGGCACATGAGCTGCGAGCACAGGAGTGAGACAAGGCTGGATCTGGCAGTAGAGAGCTCTAGCTGAAGGAACATCCAGTGTCCCTGAGACCAAGCCAGCCTGCTGCCTGTGCTACACCAAAGAGTCCCGGGAAACGAGCCCAGTGAATAAGGGGTGTGGAGGTTGGTTAAGGGGCTGTTGTAATGAAATACCACAGACTTGGTGGCTTAACAGTAGAAGTTTAATTTGTTTACAGTTCTGAAGCTTGAAAACCTGAAATCAACATGTTCATAGCATTGTTCTATTGACCGTCTTTCATTGCCCTAGAGATGACCATCTTCTCCCTCCCTCTGTTGTCTGTGTCCTTGTCGCCTCTCACATGGACCCTATCGCCCACTGAGTGTCCTGGTTCAAACTACTTGCCTCATGAGTATAGAGTTATCATTACTTCTAGACCCATACTAGACAAATCCAAGAAATGCACACTTATAATATGAATGGTGGAAGTATATTGGTCATAAATACATCTTAAATGTGCAATTTCTGTGTGCAAATAAGTATAAGTACATATTTATACCATTTGTGTATAAATAATGAGTATGCATTATATAATGTATATATACATTATGTATATGAAGGAGGGGCTTGGCAATATTTTTCCTCAAGGTAACATAATTAATAGTAATCATAAAGTGCAAGAAAATTTAAGATTTAGCAGGTGATTATTCTTTTAATATTTAGTTCATATAACACAATAGTGAATATATTTTAGATTACTTGGGGTGATTATTAACAGTCTGGACTTCTGGAATGACTAGAGATTCTAATTCAGTATACAGAAATCTGAATTTTAATAAGGCTTCTAGTGCATTGTATGCTGTTAATGAACCATCCTTTAAGAATCCTTTATCTTTTTAGAATAAAGCCATTAAAATCAGCACTACTGATTAGAACAAAATGAGGTTCCATGAGATATTTTTAAAGGAAAATGAAATTGAACTGGGATCAAATGGTCTGGAATCAGGAATAAAATCTTTTGTCAGGAACTCCCAGGTTCGATGTGTAGCTACAGGCTGTGTTCTCTCCTCTGACATAGGCTGTCTAAGCAGGGGCGAGCGATCATCTTCTCCATTCGTCAGCCTCAGCACTCCATCTTCAGGATGTTTGACGGCCTCACCTTACTGGCTGCAGGAAAGCTGATCTTCCACGGCCCTGCGCAGATGGCGGTAGAGCACGTGGCATCAGCAGGTACGGCCGAGCGGCCGAGTTCTGTGTGCAGAAGGACCTCAATCAAAGAAGACTGTACAGGAGCGGAGTCAGCAGGAGCGCTGTTTGATCCTGTGTAGATGAACCCTGGCTTCTACCACTCTGAAGTATCTTTGGCGGGTTGAGTACCAGAACTTGGCTTCATTTTGCAGCTCTTGTTTGTTGTTTAGGCCTCTTTCCATTTCCTGTCCTATCTCTGTGTGTGTATGTGTCTGCCAGAGTTTGGCTCCTGGGCCTGTGTTTGTGTTCCTTCCTAGTGTGGTGGCATTTTCTTGAGAGTTTAGCAATGAGTGTGTTGGACTCAAAACAGTTGTGTCACTTGAACGTGTCTGGGTTTTTTTGGAGAGGAGCAGGATACTGAGGATTGAAGGAAGAGCCTGCATAGTGAGGTACAACTCTGACCTTTTTAAAGATTTTATTTTGAGACAGTGCATCTCACTAACACCAGATGTTCTTGTGCAGCAGATATTCTTGGTGCAAAGGATGCAACATCGAAAGTCCAGAATTTCTTTCTTTCTGTTAGAGGGAAGCAGTCAATCAACACAATAGTGCTATCAAGAAAGTTGGAAGAGAAGCACAGGGAGGGAGGGGTGGCCATGGCAGTTGTGAGGGCTGATTTGAACAGCAGGAGCATCAGAGAAGGCCTCTCGACTGTGGCACATGAGCTGTGAGCACAGGAGTGAGACCGGCTGGATCTGGCAGGAGAGGTCGCTGGTTGAAGGAACAGCCAGTGTCACTAAGACCAAACCAGTCTGCTGCCTGTGCTGTACCAAAGAGTCCCGGGGAATGAACCCAGTGAATAAGGGACGTGGAGAGTGGCTAAGGTGCTGTTGTAACAAAATACCACAGATTTGGGGGCTTAACAGTAGAAATTAAATTTTTTCTCTAAGTTATCAGGCTTCAAACTCACCATTTTCTTATATTGTTAATCTTTTCTTAATGTACCAATATTTCTGCGCGGCTTCCTCCTGTATCAGATTGAGTCAGATGGTTTAGTTTTATTCTGTGCCCTCCTCCTTACTTTTGAGACATTTTCATATGATCAGAGATGCTTCCCCTAACCAAATTACAATTTTAAATATTTACTAGTTACCTGTATGTAATCTATTTCATTTAAAAATAAATAATCATGCTGTATATGAATCTGTAGAGTCTATGGGAGTTGAATTTAACTGTCACACTTCAGGTCAAGCTGAGATGACTGCACCAAAAGAAGATCTGAATTCATGTGTTCTGTGTTGGTCACTTTCTCTGCAGAATACTGCGGTGGGGATTTCTTCGCTATATAGAGTTAATGATATCATGACAAGGAAAATTAGAGGGCTGAGGTGAGAAGGTGGCATGTGCACTGCTGTTGCAGCGTTCCTTCGGGGATTCAGAGAGCACGTATCTCTGGCTCTGATACTTTTTCTTGATGTATATGATACAGAGAGTCGCTGAAACATCACATACATGCAGGAAAGGATAAGTGAGTGAGGGGAGAAGAAAGGATGAGGGAGAAGAAGTGTTTGGATTCTGTGTTCACATTGTGCACCTCGCCTACCCTCTGGGGTGAATGCTTTTTATTTCCAAGGACATCAGCTCTGTCTTCTAGGGTCACCTTCTCTGTTCCATAGGCTACAACTGGGAGCCTGACACCAACCCTGCAGTCTTCTTGCTGGACGTCATCAGTGGAGTCTTTACTGCTGTGGAATCAGAGAGAGAGCAGGAAGACCCTGAATGTATGTGGGGCTGTAAGAGTCACAGAGTTTTACCTAATTATAGTGGTTGAGATTATCAACGTGATAGCTCATCTGAAGGCTTTGTGAATTCCTGTGTGGGGGTCCTCTTTCTTTTTCTCTTTCTTTCTTTCTTTTTCTTTCTTTCTCTTTTCTTCCTTCTTTCCTTCCTTTCTTCCCTTTTCTTTCTTTCTTTCTTTCTTTCTTTCTTTCTTTCTTTCTTTCTTTCTTTCTTTCTTTCTTTCTTTTTCTTTCTCTTTTCTGTTCTTTCTCTTTTTTCTTCCCTTTTCCTATAGGTTTTTCCTGATTTCCCCAGGCTATGCTCAAGCTTGAAGTCCTCCCTCAGCCTCAAAGAGCGCCTAATCCTGCATAATTTTTAAAATAAGAAACGGGGCTTTTTCGACTTTGCACAGACTAAAATGCAAAGACATGAGTTTCACAGTAACTGTTATACATAAATGCATCTATTTCAAGAACCAGCTTTGGAACTAGAAAAGGGCAGTCAGTTTGCCGCATGCATAAGGCCATGGAACTTGTAAAATGTGACATTTTAGTGTGTATATCCATGGCAAATCTATTAATTTTTTATTCTCGTGCTGTAGAAATGAGTTGTGGTATAAGAAAGGAGCCACAGTGAGACGTGTTCAATCATTTCTTGTCCGTAATACTGTTCCTTCTTTGTCCACTTTTACGACAAAGGTGAGGAGATGGAAGAGTTTCCCAGGAGACATGAGCCAGGCATAGAAAACTTAGCCAAGATCTATGCCAACTCCTGCTTCTACAGAGATACAAAAGCTGAACTGGATCAGCTCTCAGTCGGTCAGAGGAAGAGGAGCTTAGCCTTCAAGGAATTCACCTGCGCCACCTCCTTTTGGCACCAACTCAGATGGATTATCTGGCGCTCATTTAAAAACTTCCTGGGTGATCGCCAGGCCTCTATAACTCAGGTAAGCCGGAAGATGCTTTTCATCATGCTATGAAATATTTATGTGGGAAACTTTGGTTCTGGTTTGTTCTTATCCAGGGTTGTTTACGTCCAACCCACTCTTCCGTGTATTTATCATCCGCACTCCATCTGGGATACAGAAGCAATCAATAGTACAAAAAACACTTTTAAATTTTTAAGCTTGAAAGCTTTTGTTAGAATAGCTCAGAATATTTAATAAAATTATAATGGATAATTTAAGTAGAATTTTAATTTTGCCTCAAACTATGTAAACCTTTAGTTTACAACTTCATCTGTATTCTAACAGCAGTCCACTTTCACTCACTGGTCTACTGCAGAAAACCACTAGAGGGTCATGCGTTGCACTTTGGGAGCTCTAAAACTATAGTGAGCACAATGCTTAAAAAGAAAAATCTCTTCTTTCGTGAAGCTTATCTTCTTATGAGGCATAAACTTTATAATTGAATAAAAATGAAGCATGTCTAGTGATAGAAGGAATTGTGGTGTAAGCCTGAGCAGTGATGAGGTGAGGGGTCAGACAAGGGGGGAAGGAGAGGAGGTTGTTTTGTGGATGAAATCGGGCCATGAGGGAACCCAGTGCCCCTGGGTTGACCTGCATGTGCTGAGGGCTGTGCACTGCAGGAGCCTGCGTGCCAAGTGCTACTCCTTATTAGTGTTTCTCTGTGTTCAGAGATCTGAATCTGGAAATCCAGGGATACTTCCAAGAGTTTGCAGTCTAAAAACATACAGGAACCAAACTTAAGAACGGTCTCTTCAGCAAGGTGATATAATATGCTTTTCTTTTTGCTGGTTCTGTAGATTTTGGCTGTTATTATACTTTGAGGTTTTTCCCTTATTCTTAACCCTGATAGCACATAAACACTAGTTCTCCTAGTTATTTTTTGATAATTTGTAAGAGAATCAACTTAACAGGTTGTTCTTGAGTTGTTTTTATTATCAATCAATGATTTTCTATTGAGTTTTAAATGATTGCCCATCTTGGCACTAATGAAATACTATAGAGTACTAAAATGCACACTTGCTGCATCCAGAGCAGCTTTCAAAGTTGTGAATGGAGGGTAGGATGGGAAGAGGATGGACAAATAACAGAGACAGAAAACAGAGACCAGATGGAGCCCTCTCTGTGGTTAGGAGGAAAGGAACTGCCCAAGGTTTGCAGAGGCTTTATTCGTACACTTGAGAGGTTGATGTCAATTTCCACCTCTCTGCCTAGCAATTTGTTTGCTAGCTGAAAAACTTGTTTATGTGGCTTCTCTGTAGCTCTCTCTGTTCTTAAGATCAGCTTTGCCTCTGCCCTGCACATGTGATTGATCTCCAGCTTCAGCTGCTCCTCACACACACTGTAATTTTCATATTTGACTATTCTTTTTACCCACTGGAAGGTTAACACTGTTGTTGGAGTCATCGTCTCAATTGCAACAAAAAGTTCTGTTGCCTGCAATTTACTATTCCTCTAAGAACACAGGCATTTTGGTGATGCATCAATACAGAGTAACTTTCTCTTTGAGGATAGATTTGGTATCATTTGGAAACAAGATAGATGAGGTACATATATCAACCTGGTTACCTGATGTTGAACACTGAGGTGATGCAATGAGCTGATTCTTTTTTTGTAATCAGACCATGTTTGGAATACATAGTGGTCACACACCTTGTAGGGAGTTTTCACATTTACACTACACAACTCAATTCCTTTTTCACTCTCTTCCCTCCCCCATCATTCGTGCCATCCTCCTTATGCTGACCCCCTGCCATTTGAAAAAGTTCTATCTCCCTACTTCCTGCTACCTATCTTCCATTTTTCTCTTTATTCACACTTTGGGATCTTCATGTAAGAGAAACCATGCAATAGTTAAGTTACGTGTCCAATGTATTTCACTCAACACTATGGTCCCAAGGTGGAAATATAGTCTTACACATGACCCAAGTTTATCCTTCTTCATGGCAGAGTAGGACTCTATTGTATATAAACATAACATTTCTTTTATCCATTAATCTGTTTATGGGCATATAGTCCATTTCCAATACATAGGTGTTATGAATCATGTTGCTATAAACATGATTATGCATGCATCAGTGTAATATGATATTTTTCTTGCTTTTAGAACCTTTCCGGGACTTTTTGCATGAGGTTTTTTCTTTCTTGCTCAAAAAGTATTTTGTAGACATCTGGTCCAAGCCAAATATACAGTAGTTCTGGGCAGCTCATGATTAGAACACACCTACCTGTTCACATCAGGACTGTGTGTGGTTTGCTGCTAGGCTTCCTTGTGCTGCAAGCACCAGATGCATGTTCAGCCTGTGTGTTGCACCAGGGAACTCATTTCCACAAAAGGAATCCCAGAAAGGTGCAGAGAAGCATCAGTCCCTAGAATAAGTGCAGGACCTTGTATCTCCCTGAGCTTTTACTATTCAGCGTTAGAAATACTGGGATAGTAGTAGCACAATAGGAAACCTTTTTCATTAGAGTGTCAGATAGTAACTATATTAGGCTTTGCAGATCCTATCTGCTCTTTTTTCGGTTGTGAATTCTGATATGTTATGGTGAACACACTCATAACTAATATGGAAGGAAATGAACAAGGTTGTGTGCTGATGAAATATTTGATACTGTAAGAAGTAATATTGTTGATCTCCTCAGCCTATTATTAAAATTCCTGAGAATTAATCTTAGATCTATTTTCTTACAGCAGTTTTTGTTTTTGTTTTTTTGTTTTCTTTTATTTTAAAAGTAAAAGAACAAAAACATATTAACAATCAGACACAAAGTAGCATGAGAAATAGTACAATCAAAACTGATTTACAGACAAGGTGACAGGGACTGAAAAATGCTTGTTGCTTTACCTATTGATAACTTCAAAGTGTATATTCATGAACATAGATACAAACATGCAAAATTGGTCAAACAATTAATCATCTCAACAACAGAAAAAAAAAAAAAAGAAACCGGAAAGCATTAACAAAGAGACACAAAGTAGTACAATTACAGTATGATCAGAATTGAATTATAGACAAAGCAACAGAAAACCAACAATAATTGCTGCATTGCATATTGGTATCTTCAAAGTGAATGCTCAGGATAACACATACAGACATACAAGATTGATCGAATAACCACTCATCAACTATTCCTTAGCATTAAGTGACATAGTACAATAGTAGAACCATGTTAGCCCCCCTGCACATATGTATATACATATGTACATACATACATTTTTGCCTCTTTCTTTTCTCCTTTCCCTCGTCCCATCTGTTCTTTGCTTTTGAACAGATTTCCTTCATGTCTCTTAGTTTATATTCCTACCCTCAGGTTCTTACACCAGTGATATAATACGTTGCCTGCACATGTATCGCTGATTTATTTCACTTATGAGTATGGACTCCAGTTTTGTCCACTTGCCTACAAAGTCCCCAAAACTGTCTTTCTTTATAGCTGAATAATATTCCATTATATAAAAATGCCACAATTTTTTAATCCAGTCTTCTGTGGATGGGCACTTGGGTTGCT
>PVLD010035137.1:0-11545 GCA_004027595.1 Dinomys branickii | reverse complement strand
CATAGAGTGCAGTGTTAACGTGGGAAAAAAGAGGAATTGAAATGTGTTGTGTATGGTACAAATTCCCTATGATGAATATGATCATTATGTGTATCTAAAATGTACCTATAAAGTTAGTAAAAATGAAGCCTTTAAACTGGAAGGACATCCTAACACACACTGCAGCACGGGCAAACCTTGTGGGCAGCATGTTAAGTTCACAAAAGTAATCTCATCAGCTGAGTGAGGGTAGGACGTTTGCTGAGCTTTAGTTGTGCAAGTTAGGAACACTGTGGGAGTGACTGGTGGGGATGTCACACAACACTACAAAGGTACCAAATACACTTGTTCAGTACAAGATGCAAGACTGAACCCTAAAGAGCAAACCTTCAGTAGACTGTGGAGTCTGGGTGAAAATCATATGTGCACACAGGATCTGATGGGCAACATATGGAACCACGGCTCCTGGTGCTGACAGTCTGTGATGCTGTGTATGTTGATGAAAAGACAGATGGTTAATCTGAGGCTCTGCTCGATTTCACTGGGAGTGTAAATTTCCCTACAACAGATAGGGCAATAGGAAACCTCAAGAGTGATATTTTTGAATGAAGGAGTATCTGTTGTTTAGCCACAGTGATGTCTTCTCCAGGCCACTCCTGAAGGGGTACTCACACACTGCAGCACTCCAGTCCAGTTTCTTTGCAAATACAAGTCATACAGAATTCTGTCTTCCATGTTGAGTCCATGGGGTGTGTTGTTCTATCAAAAAACTTACACTCTGGAAAGAAATCCACGTGGGATCATCAGCGGGGTCCCACGTCTGTAAAGTGAAACCGTCCTCTGTGGGCATTGAGGGCTGATCTCACGTGATGCGAGACTGTTAGAGGGCACATGTGACAAGGCTTCTCTGTATGGCTACTTACAAATACAGGCCTGGGAAGTCCAGGAAGCTGCAAAGATTTCCAAAGCAACTTCATATCCTTCTATATTTTACTTCAAAATAAACATTTCCAGTGTGTGTGTGTGTTTATATGGTTTATATATATATATATATGTATATGTATATGTATATATATATGTACATATGTATATATATGTACATATGTGTGTGTGCTTGTAATTGTGTTTTATATACATATGGTATGTGTGTGTGTATATATATATACATATATATATATATATATATATATAGTGTGTGTGTGTATGGTTTTTTCCCTTCCTTCTCTATCTGAGCAACTACTTTGAAGATTACAATATGTAATACAATAGGGCTGGGGATATAGCTCAGTGGAATAAGCGCTTGCCTAGCAAGCGCAGGGTCCTGAGTTCAATCCCCAATACCGCAAAAAAAATAAAAAAATATGTAATACAATAACCATTGTTAATTTCCTATCATCTTGTTTTGAAATTCTGTACCATTTTTATTGTTTTTGTGTTGCTTTGATTTGTCTTTGTTTTTGTTATTTTGTTTCCATTATTTTCCCTTTAAGATAAAACGTTTTTAAAAAAGTCCAGAAAAACCAATGCCCTGTTCTTTACTCTCATTTTAGCAGCACCTCTCACAGTGGAGCATAAGGATATGAATTTCTTACATGTGTACTTCTAAATTTGCCCTCTTTTATGCTGGCTCACAATTCTGCGTGCAGGAGTGAACAACTTGGAGACACCAAAATGCTGTACTGAAAGCTTCAGGTGAGTATAAGTTCTCATTTCTTCAGGCAAAAGTCAGGGATTCAATAACCAGGATAACAAGAAACAAACACTGAACAAATAAAATCTACCTTATGTCACACCACAAAACACAGGAAGCAGGATCCCTGAGTGCATTCCATGTTTCCTTTATTTCTGAACATCCAAGAAGTGATACCCTGTGTCATCCAAGCGAGAGAGCACCTCATGAGGCTCCTGGGGTCCACAAGTGCTTGCAGGGCCCCCACATTCCATCTCCCCTGGGCCACCCCTGAAAGGCAACTGAACACCTGGCTTCAGGTCCCCTAAACATCCTGCAGGTTAAAAGATTTGTTTGGCTTGGCAGGAAAATCAGTGTCTGAATGACTCTGCACTAAGAAATAGTATTTAAACTTCAAGTCACATAGCAGTCATTCATGGAATTGCCTTAAGTTCAGCTCTGTAAACAGATGTTGTGGTTAATTGGTTATTACATAGAACCCAAAATGGATAAGTTTGAAATGTTCTCCAGGCCATTCTTATCCAGACAGAAATTAGAATCAGTCTCCTATTCAAGCCAGTTTGAGGACACCCATTTGACTCCATTTCTGTGCCTTTCCTCAGCCAACTTCCTTTACTGACTTTCATCTGACAGGTGATTTTATCTACCCAGCAACAATAGCATAGACAACATTAAAAATGAAGACTCACAGGGAGGAGAATCATCTTCACCATGGGCCAGAGGTAGGACGTAGCAGTGGGCTCTGCACACAGTCAAGGTGACCAGGGCCAGGAAGCTGACCAGGAGGGCTTTCTGAAAAGCAAATCAGAGTGCAGAGTGAGTGGATTCAGAGTGTCACCCTGTACTGTGGTCACACATAGGGCTCCCTGCTTGGATCTCCCCTGTTGTTCTAAAGGTGTAGATTCTTCCCTCTGCTCCTTAGCCAGAGAAGCAGATCTTCCCTGCAATTCAGTACATGACTGACAGCACACAGTCTGTGTGAACAATTCCACTGCTTCAACAATGGTGAGCATTTTATTAAAGTGGAAAGTGCAAGAAACAATTGATGACAGAATTTTTGGAGCTGCTTTAGAGAATATGTAGGATAGGGAAGAGAGAAATGGCAAAGGGAAGTAGATCTTACAAACCAATAAATATGACATACACCGAGAAAGAAATATATATCTGAAGGCTGTTCCGTACTACATTGCTGGAGACCTTCCAGTGCCAGTTCCTTGACAAAGTTAGGACTGGCAGCAAGTACCTGCAAAGAGGGGACCACATAGAATGGGTGTGTGGCTTCTCTCTCTACTTTCTATTCATCATAGTTTTCTAGATATTCATTGTGCTATTGATAAAGGATGGTTGGGAACCTGAAGGATCAGAACTGAAAGTAGTTAAGGAATCAGAGCCCAGGATGAAAGTCACCCCTTCAGGTTTAAAAGGGGAAGTAAAAGCCACCACAGAGATTTGCGTCAGTCCCCTACCTCCTGTGTGGCAATGTTCACCTACCGGACTGAGAGAGGAGCACTGTGTAAACCTCAGTGCACGGGAGAACATTAGGCAAAGGCCCTGTGTGTGCTAGGCTGGTTCAAGATGAAGATATTGTAGATGGGGGTCCTGTTGTTCAGTAGACAAGTGCATAATACTTTCAGAAATTATACTTAATCAAGAACACCTAGTGAATGATCTTTTTGCTTTTCATGTGCTTTAGAAAAGTTGATTTCCTTCTGGGGTTGCGGCCAGTTGGTCGGTCAGCCATGCCTGAATCTATAACTAAAATAGAAACCGCATTGTATCTAACTGAAAACTGTTTAACCTGCCAAGTTTCACATGTAATTGCAGAAGTATATAATAAAGTAGAAAACATTTCTCTGTGTCAGAAGAGTGTTGCTCCCCTGGCCCATCAGAAGGACCTCTGGTATCTGTGTTGTGCGTCCTTTGGTCCGGGTCCTTCCCTCCTGCAGGAATCTCCTGTTCCTGCTATGGCCAGATCATAGCACTGAATTAATTGCACATGTGACTAGAAAGACAGATGGCAGCAATGTTTGGATTTTCTTAGATGCTGGGACTCAGTAATCAGCACCTGCTGCTTAAAGGAAGAGAGGTTTATAGGACTCAGAGTTTGTAGATGTTTCAGTCCTTGCATGGTCAGCAGCATAGCAGAAGAGCCTGGTGCTTACAAAACCTGCTGATGTCCAGGTGGCTTAGAAGCAGATAGCAATGAAGGAAGGAGCAGGAAGGTAGATATATCCTTCCCGGCCATGAGCTCATGGCTGCTGTGATCTGCATTTTTGAAGAAACGTGACTTCCTATGTGTGAGTAAGCAATAATGCCCTCATAATCCACACACATTCACTTGCTACCACTTTGCGTGCATGAGGTTTTGGGGGAATCTGTCTGCCACTCACCACACCAAAGGTTCCTGCATGTGTCTCTGTGCTAATTCTGTTTCAGGAATCACTCTTAAGAGTAGCCAAAGTTGTAACACTTTTATCATTGCTAAAATGTCTTCATTTAGCCTAAAGTGTTGCTTTCCATGGCCAGTTTGGCCTTTCATGGAAGTCTTTAAAGCAGTGGGTGCCCTAAGGCTTTTAACACTTTCCACTGGACTGCAAGAGACTTAAGAAGGGACAAGAAGTTATGAGTGCCTTTCTTATCTTCTGGCCCAGCTCATCAGAAAGGCAGTTATGAAAGTAAAAAAAGCAACTCATTGCGCCTAATTCTTGTGATGCAAAAAATAAGCACCATGTTCAAGTACCACTGGCCAGAGAAAGCAGAGCACCAAGAGCAGCAACATCCTTCATCTGTAAAAGGATAAATTGGAAAGGAAGACTGAGGTGAGGCTGGGCTAACATCACTAGAAAAATGGAAGTAAAGAGCTAGGAAAGCACAGACTTCACTTACCTTCTCTTAAGATTCAGAATGAGCCTTCAAATTTACCAGAATGCCAGGATCGTGTTCCACTGTGACAAAACAAATGAAACCATGGATGAAAGAGGTAGGGTAACAGGAAATTTATTTTAAATTTAAATAGGTTAGGAAGGAAAAATATACACGGAAGTAGAGCTCCTACTACTCGGAGGGGCTTCTGAGCAGCACACCAGAGGAAGCTCTTAACCCAACGGTGTTGAAGAGACATAGAAGGGAGCACTGGCCATTGCATACGCAAATAGTCTGTCCCCATCACGAGACCATGGACATTTCAAAACAGAATCTGAGCAAGCTCCACGCGGGGCCCAAGTAGGGCCCATGCACTCTTGAGAAAATGACCTGCGAAGTCATGGCCAGGGAGATCAGGAGTGTCAGTGGGGCACATGGCAGAAGCGTTTGAATAATGTCTGGCCAGCGAACAGCCTCCAGAGTCTGACCCTGTGGACTACTAGACCCCTGTCCTCTGTCCCCTTACCCACATCTCAATAGGTTATTTATTGATTTCTCTGGGCATTAGAGTTATGCAAATTAAGCAAAGCTAAGATTTTTTTTCTACTCCTTAAAGAACAACACTTATAAAGAAATCAAACAACAACTAGGGCTGAATGGCTGTGGTGCCCACATACTCTTAACTTCTTCTTTCACACCCTAACTTAAAGTGTCTGGAAGGTTTTCATGGAAATCACCATCAATAGATTTTCAACCGCACACTTTTATAATACCCTCAAGCAGGCCTTCCAGGTGACACTGAGAATTCTCGTCACTGTCTCCATCCGCAGGACGCAGCTCCATTTGCCTCTCTGGTTCTCTTTTTCTCTGAGTCAGCCTGTCATCCTGCTATCTCAGATCCCATGAGCCCCAGGTTATTTTTATGTCACATGATGTTTGTGCAGACCAAACCCTGTGAATTTCACTTAAGAGTAAAGGAACCAGTGATCACAACCTTCCTCTCAGCCTAAGTGTATTGTACAACAGATGCGATGCACAGGACATGTATGTCAGAAGTTTTTGTCTTTCTATTATCATGCTCAAATCTCTCACAACTTCTGGATAGATAATAGGGTCTGTTCCAGACATCTAACAATTGTACTTGAACTTGGTGATAAGTTGTCATTACAGTGTGAAATGAAGGATATCACTTTAAAAACTGTGAATGCACAGGTTAGGTTAGATACATTCTAATAAAATATCTAAGATGATCAACACAAAAGAAGGAAAGTTATTAATCTGTCATTGTCAGGCTCTAGCATATTGTGTTTCTGGTGCGGCATGAGCACATGGTCCAGCAAAACTCCTCAGTGTCCCTCATCAAACAATGAATTCCTAAGTGGATTAATCACTTGAAGTAGTCACCAGCTCCCTCTCCTTCTGGGTCCTTATTCTGAGGCAGTGAACAAGGAAGTGACAGAATATAAAAGCGGTGGGAAATGGTTGGCTGGGTGTTATTAGAAGAATCCTCAGATTCAGGGCACAAGAGGGCACCAAGGAAGCAATATGTTCACCAAATTCCCTTGCAGTGCACCTGAATGTTAAAGTAGCTCTTACCTGGTCAGATTTCCTGTGGATCTGATCAAATGAAAAGGTCAAGTTACTAAGGTGTGGACCATGTGTGTCTTCAAGGATATTGAGCTTGTGTATTAAGATGATATCCTTGTAAAAATGTGATTGCAACCTGACAATGAGAACACTGAGAGAGAGAGAGAGAGAGACAGAGACAGAGACAGAGACAGAGAGACAGAGAGAGAGAGAGAGAGAGATCACATATTGCCAATTGTGACATCTCAAATATATCAAGTTGGTCTCCCTCATAACTAAGTTTGGACTATGTCCCAGGTCACTCAGTCTTGTGTCCCTGCTCCAGAGCTGGGGAGGCTGAGAGGATTCACTGGCTCTGGGTGGCAGCTGAGGCCTAGATCAGACCCTCTAGATGTGGTCTAAACAGTCCCCAGAAGACTCCTGCTTTGTAGACAAGCAAAACTGTCTCAATAAGGCTGGGTTTTGCACGGAAGAAAATTCCAGGTTTCTCATGTTGTTTGAGCTCAGTTTCATGAAATGAATAATTTAACTCAGATAGCAAGTTCATTTCAAATCCTGCTGTTGTTAAATGTGTTAAGACTTTGAAGAACATATTTAATGCTTTGTGATTATGTGTATAATTTATTTCATTGCAGAAAATGTAGAAAATTAAGCAGGAACACTGTTTATTTAGTTTTTGTGGTAGTGGGGATAAACACAGGATGCATGAATTGCAGGCAGGTGCAAACTACTTCCCTGCCCACCAGCAGCATGTTTTCTAACAGAAGCAATATTGTGAATTACCATTTCTCAAACTTACCTTTGAATCTGAATATAACCAAGAACTTCGAGGCATCTAATATCAAGAAAATAACTAGAGTAGCAAGCAGGTGATTAAGTGGAAATATACATATCCTACAATAATCTTGAAAGTTCTGAGCATTCATTGAGAGGCCTGGTGGTTAGTGTGAAGCACGGCAAGAAAAGGTTGCATATCAAGACTGTGGGAGGGGCCCAGAGCAACCAGCCCTCAGTGTAATGGGTGACAAAAGCCTGTTACAGCTCCATCTTAGTTTTGTGGTTCTTCAAATTTGGCTGACTCTTCACTTTTAGGGACCACGGATCATAAATTGAATTTAGAGGATGTCCAAGGCCATCCTTGTCCTGTTATTAGAGCCAGCTTGGAGCTCAGAAACTGTCTTCTTTGTTCTGGTCACAGCTGAAGCACAGTGATGCTGATGCAATCCAGGGCAAGATTACATTGATCATCCTCCAAAAGTTAACTTTTTAATAAATAAGACAGTAAGGTTTTCTGATGAAAAGATGCTCTTAATACAAAACTAAATTAAGAAACAAAAGGTTTCATATGGCTATGACAATTCATTATTGCTACTCTCATGGTGTATTAAATATATTCGTTATCTTCCAGACATGTAGGTCTTCTAAAATGTAAAATTGGAATTGTTGATAGTGATATTTTCTTTTACATTCAGATATCTGCCCTTTTTTGTGCTCCAACTATTTGTTATATGAGGCATATGTCAAATACACCTGAGACCAAGTGTAAAAACATATTTTTCTATAAAGACCTCTGTGATGTTTTTGTTATATATGTGTTACCACAGCTAGAGATGCTTAGGCATTAAACAATTCAGACAGCGTCACAAATGTCAATGACATCCACTGAAGGACAAGTTAGGTGAGAGGTTCTTATGTACTAGATAGAGATGATTTATTTAAAATGCTATTCTATACCAAAATGGAGATTTGTGTATTACAAAAATAATGTCCTCATGCTTATCATGCTAAAATATTATGTATAGCTTTTGATGTCAAATTTTGTTTATAAATTATAACTGTTTTCTGTTAACACTTTACATGGCTTCAATTTGGATAAAAAATGTTTGGTAAGGAATAACAGTCTTCTGGTTATACTTTATACTTCAAAATGTTGATATTCAGATAAAATTATAATAATTAAGCTCACTGCTCACACTACCATTCTAATGTCACTGATTTCCTCTTCTCAGTGTTCAACAACTGGGGTTTGGAGACCAAAGCTAGAAAGGTCTAAGAGGACAGCCAGTACATTTGCCCAAGCCCTCCATGAAGAATTCAGGACTTAAGGGAAACTTTCTTTTTGTAGGATCAACTCTGATGAGCCCCAGGGCATGGAGCACCGTGAACAGTGTGCTAAAGGAGGGTCATACAGGGAAGCATCTCCTATACTTTCATAGAAAGCAATTAATTGGTCAAGCAAAGGCACTGACTCATCTTGATGGCTGATACTGACAGAATTGAGAGTCTCTACACACGGTTACTAGGTAAATACTGAGGAGACTTAACTGACCTTGATACATAGCAAGAGGTTAATTTTAATTAACACAGGTCTCGATTTAACTTAATCTTCAACATCTCACAGAAAAGCATAACCAAAACATATATAAAACAATGTCATAATAATAAGTTAGATATATAGGAAGGGGGTCTAATCATTAACCCCTTCTGGCAGTTTCCAGCTATGCCAGTAATTGACCACTACTACATATTATTAAGAATAAATTGCAATAAAATTGGTAAGAATTCACAATTGCCTAAACTACAACATGACTTCTATCTGAGGCTCACTAGGTTGGTTCTGTGAAGAAGGCTCCTGACTACAGTCTCCCCCTGCATCAACCCTTCTCAGCTCAAAGGATTTAAGATGAAAACTGTGCCCATTATCCTCTAACTGTAGTTAGGGATAACTCCTTAGAGAAAAAAATTTGTAGACAGCTAAGTTAGTTATTGATATTATAGGCAGCTAGACAGGGCTGAGTCTTCAAAACACAAGACAATTATAGCCAAAGACACATTTACTAAAGGCCAAGCTTCAAAAACAAAATGAAACAAAGCCTGACTACACCTACATATTCACCTTTATTTAGAAAACCTAATTACAAAAACAAAAATCAAGAATACAGCTACCTGGAAATAATTCTAATGTCACTAGACCTTACCACCTTTACAAATTTTTTTTAAAAGCCCTTGCAATAAGTAAACATTCTATAAGAGCAACCCTGGCAAAAAGAAAAATCAACAAGCATGCCTAGAACACAGATCCTATAAAAAGATGTCCAAACAGAAAATGAGATGGTCCAGTACAGTTAATAATATGGGAACAAGAATATGCTTGTATACTAACCAGTCATAAAACATAATGGATGCTTTCCCAGATCACATGGCCACAGAGAAAGGAAATCTCCAAACCCATGGTAAAGTCTGCTGCCACCAGGCCCATCTTTGATTCTACATTGGATTGATAATATTAACATGTTTGTGTCTTTTATTTCTGTTCTTAGTCTGCTACAGGAGGTACAAAGCTTAACCATGCATGGATGTAGCCAAGCTCAAGTCACAATGTTTCAGCTGTTACAATTATAAAAATAGAAAGGGGAAATGTCAGGACCACAGATTATAAATGGAGTCTAGAAGATCTCTGAAGCCATGTTTATCCTGCCCTTTGAACCAGACTGGAGTTCTGGTCATAGCTGAAGCCCTCCCGTCAATGATGATATGATACCTCAGGGCAAGATTGCATCAGCAAAAGACATTCTGGTTCCTTGAGAACTGAGTAATGCTAAAATAAGGGTTTTACCCTGAGGAAAGGACAAACTCCCTGGTTACCTGTCATCCTCCCAGCTGTCCTTATCAAAATAAGGACCCTCATTAGCAAAAGACTATCACTGCCCTCTGAGTCATCCAATAATCCCCTCACCATTTTCCTCAATCAACAAATGTGGAGGCTCTGGCTGCATTGGGGCCTCTTGTTCTCCAGAGTAACTGGTCATTCTAGTTCCCTGTTGCATTGCCATTTTATCTCTTTCTCTTTTCTGTACACCATGACACCTTGTATGAAATTGGGGACTCATTACATGGATCCCTAATACTTTGTAGCAAGTTGTAGTTGACTCTGCAGTGTTGTCATGTCCCAACCATTATCTGGAAGAGTAAGCAGTTCCTCGCTTCTAAGGGAGCATTTCTGTCCAGATGCTAATTCATCATCAGTACTTTGGTGCTGCACCAAACCAAAGGTCCACAGGACACTGGCTTTTCTCCAAAGCGTCTATCAGAAACAGTGCATGCTGATCCTGACAATGAACTTCAAGGAGCCAGAATGCTAGTCTCACTGACATGAATCTGAAACTCTGTCCTAGTGTCATAGTTATGTGTTCCTTTCCAGTTTTGTAACTCACACACACTGATATTCCTCACTGCAGAGTGGGATTTGTCAGGTGGAAGTGAGAAATAAATAATATATCACAGAGTTCATCATTCCACCATTAGGGCTGAAACAACCTCTCTTCACCTGCTTTTTTGGTCCAAGTGTGGGATCAGAAAAGGTTCGAAATGACGTTGCCAAGTCTTCTTTACTGATTTAGTGACATAATGACTATCCTGCAAGGCATGCTGGTTCATGTAGGGTGGTGGGATCAATTGTCTTCATTTCAGAACTAGCTTCTCCTTCATTCGAACTTCTTATTCTCCAACTACTTCACTACAGAAATTTTCATTTTTATTTTAGTTACAGCACAGTAATGATCTTTTTAAGATTTTCTAGGACATGGATTTGACCAGAGGTCATCTCTGCAAGATACTGAATAGATATCCAGATGATTATTGTTGCTGGGCCAGCCTGGGCCTATCTGGGCATGGGAGAGAGGTATCCTGTCCTTTGCTCTGCATGGGATCAGCAGCACTGAAGTCCAGATTGAAGAATGTGGTAGGGGGCCAAGAATAAAGATTAACTATCCTTCAAGTCAGGGGTTTATCACCTGATGTCTGTAATGTCACCCTGAGTGTTTCTCAAGTGTCTCCCCCCCGGTGGGAAGTCTGGGTAGAAGTAACGCCTTATCCAATGATAGACCTTGCATCCTAGGTACTTAGGCCTGCACATAGAAGGGAGCTATATGCATATTTATTATATTCCAAACAAGTGTAAAAGACCAGATGTGCTTCAATAATTACTGCTTCATTGCTAATTGTTTTTAATTGGAATAATATATAATATATAAAATACTTAATTTAACATATTTTCACATTTTTGCCCCAAACTTTCGAAGTGGTTTTCCTTCAGTTTTCGAATACTTCTTTAATTATGATGCCAGGGGTCCTCTGTTCTGTCAGATCAGTTCCCTCAGCTGCTGCCCACAGTGCTCCCCTTCCATGACGTGTTAGGCTTTCTTTCCTCAACACCACAAGAAAAGCCATGGGCATTTGAGCCTCACACTTGCCTCATTCATTCCTGTGTGTGGAGCACCGCTGGGATCCCTGCACTTTTTAAAAATAGAAAGTAATGCAGGTGGAAGCATATGGCTGGGCTGTCTCTCTCCTCTCCTGTCTAAGGTTCTAAGTGAGGTAGAACTGGTGGACCATATACAGCTATGGATGTAGGATTTGGCGATGAGG
>PVLD010035136.1:0-12056 GCA_004027595.1 Dinomys branickii | reverse complement strand
GTTCTTGTGTTTTCTTTTTTTTTTTTCTGTTGTTGAGAGGATCAACGGCCTGACTAAATTTGCATGTCTGTATATGGGTCCATACATCTACAATTCGAAGATATCAATGGATAAAGCAACAACTACTGTTGAGACCATATCACCTTGTCTATAGATTAGTTGTGATTGTACTATTTTCTATGATAATGGGTGTCTGTTTTTCAATATGTTTTTGTACTTTTATGTTTCTAAAATAAAAAAAAAATATATCTTCTTGAGAATTTTTGCATCTATATTCTTTAAAGAGATTTTCCTGTAGTTCTATTTTGATGTTGATTCAAGCTAGTTTTGAAATTAGTATAATATAGGCTTCCAAGAATGGCTTTGTATGTACTCATTTCAGTTTTACCAAACTGTTTGAGGGATATTGGCCTCAGCTATTCCCTAAAGTTTTTAGAGACTCCAACAATTAATGCACTGGGTCATTGGCTTTACTTGGTTGGTACTCTGATTATCCCCATGCCGTTTTCCTTCCCTTGCTACTGCTGGATCAGTCTGGAATCTGGGACATTCTTTATTCAAAGTTCAGTGTACTAATTGAACAAATATTCTCCTCTTGACAAAAGACAAAAGCAACCAAAGTAGCTTAAGCTAAAAAAAAGACCAAAGAAGAGGAAAAGCATCATTTTTTAGGCCTTAGAAGAGCTAGGAACTCAGGGTCCTTATAACTGCCTTGACTCACACTCCCTTTCAATCACTTGCTCTTCTGGGACTCAAGAAGTATCCCTGTGCATTGAAAAAGTGGCTAGCAGCCTTTGTTTTCCATTTGAAATATTCACAGTGGCCTCCAATTTCCCTTGTCAAATTGATTGGTGGAATACTATAATGGTCAGTCATAGATTGCTTTTACAGATTCCCTTTCTCTTTCTTTTTAAAATTATTTCCAGTGAAATAAGCTTTATATGTAATAAAATGATGTTTAACTATAAAATATTTTAGGGAATTTTAACAAATATTGCTATGTGTGTAACTAGCAAAATATTCATGAGAAATAATATTTCTAACATTTTTTGAGACAATCTATTGCATTTCATGTAGCACACATGTTCTCTGTGAACTTGTGATTCTCCTTCTTCAGCTTGAAAGTGTGCTAGGACTGTGGGACTGAGCCACAACACAGAACTCTCAACACTTTATGACGGCCCCTAACTCTACCTAGTCATTCCCTTTTTCTCCATTATAAATGTTTTGCATTTCCTATGTTTTCATACAAATAGAGCAATATTGTATGCAACATTTTGTCTGTTTTATTTGAACTCAGCGTAATTGTTTTGAGATTCATTCACATTGTTATGAATGTCATAATCTATTCTTTTTTATTGTGGAGTAGTATTCCACTGTATGCTGGTATCATGGTTTGTTTTTCCATTTCCTTGTTGATGGATAATCTGGCTTTCTCCACTGCAAAACTATTTCAAATAAAGCTTCTATAATATTAAAAATAAAAGATATCTACAGAGTGTTTCATCTGAAAACACAACACACATTTTTCTCAGAATATGAAGTTTTATCCAAAATGGACAATATTTTATACCACAAAGTGTGTTTAGGGGCTGGGGATGTAGCTCAGTGGAATAAGCGCCTGCCTAGCAAGCACAGGGTCCTGAGTTTGATCCCCAGTACCACAAAAAAAAAAAAACAAAGTGTGTTTAAATAAACAAAATTCTTGAAATAGTTTGTATACTATTGGGTCGTGTCAGAATGAAATTAAATATCAGAGCAAAAATATAACAGTACTTATGCAATCACATGGAAATTAAATGATTCTTTTTTGAGGCAAGATTTCACTCTGTAGTTCAGGTTGGCTTTGAATTTACTATGTAGTCCAGGTTGGCCTCAAAATCAAGACAATCTTCCTTCCTTGCCACCAAAGTGCTAGGATTATAGGCATGTGCTACGGTATCTGGGAAATGATACATTTTTTAATAAGCAATTAGTAACAAAATAAATCAAGGAAAATATTGTAAACTTCCTAGAATCAAATGACAATTGTATCCCATCATAACCAAATCTATGCAACATAATGAAAGCTTTTCTAACAGAATTTAGTGCTATGAACTTCAGTATTAGATAACTAGAAGAATCCCAAATAAATAAACTAATTATGCATTTCAAGTCTAAGAAAAATACAAATGTAAAACCTGTAGCAGAACCATTACAAAAATTATAACATAATTTAATAAAATTGAGACTAAGAAGACAATTCAAATCATCAGTGAATCAAAGGTTTTTTTTTTCCTTTGGAAGGAAAGACAAGATTGAAAAAATTTTGCCAAACTTATCAAAAGAAGGAAACTAAATAATCATGACTGTTTAAATAGATATGATAAGGTTAAAAATCAAACAAACACCATTAAAATAGAAATGTTTGTAGGAAACTGTTTGAAAAGATTATATTTTAGAAAACCAGAGAATCTAGAAGAAATGGAAAAATTCAGACATTTTCAAATTACCAAAATTGAACAAAGGTCATATAAAAACACTGAATAAATCAATTAAAGATAATACAATTGTGGTAGTAATTAAAAGGCCATGAACTAAGAAAACTAAGGATCCATTGAATTCTCCACAGAATATCTATGAGTTTTCCAGGGAAGAACTATAACTAATATTCTCCAAAATATTCTATGGAACTGACAGGGATGAAACAGTGTCAGCCTCCATTCTTAAAGCTATCCTCTATCCTCATATCAAAACCTAGCAAAGATTCAATAAAAATAAAACTGTGGGCAAATTTCCTTAATAAACATCTATGTATAAATTGTCAAGAAGATACTTTTAAAAAGAATGCAACAAATTATAAAAATGATCATATACCATGACCAAATAGACTTTGTGCTAAGCATGCAATGATGTTTCAACATAAAAATCAATAAATATAATATGACAATATATAAACAGATGTAAGAATATAAATTTTATTGTCATCTCAGTAGATTCAGAAAAAGCTTAGACAAAATCCAACATTGATTCATGATAAAAATCCTGACAAAATAGATATAGAATGACTTTTTTTTCACCTGAGGAAGGTAATTTAGAATAATCTCACTACCATACTAAATGAGAAAAAACCTGAAAAAAATTTCCCCAGACCCAGAAGCAAGAAAAGGGTGCCTGCCCTCATCACTCCTGTTCAATATAGTATTAAAAACTTTAGCAGTAAGAATCAGGCTTAAAAAGAAGTAATATTGTTTTGAACAAGAAAATAATTCAAACTATCCTCTTGCACAAATGACATGATCCTTTACAAATAAGACTAAAAATCCTCTACCAGAATACTCACATAACTGTTAAGCACTTCTAGCAGAGTGACACTATATAGAAGCAACACAAAATATCGTTAGTTTTGCTCTATTCCAAAAAGCCCAACAAATAGAAATTAAGGATTTATGTAAATTCCAAAGAAGATATCAGCAGTATTTTTCACAGAAGAAAAAAATATGTTCTATAATTTGTATGAAACTGAAAGAGACCATGGATAGTCAAAACAATTCTGAACAACATGAGGAGAACAGAAGACATTATCAAAATGGCACATTAATAAAAGCAGCATGGCACTGACACAAAAATTACGAATGTGGACTAATGCAAAAGACTAAAGGAGGCAAAAACAATCAGTATCTTCAGCAAATTGATTTTTGACAAAGGGGTCAATACTATATGCTAAAGAAAAGGTAGCCTCTTCAACGCATAGATCTTTCAAAACTGATTGTCCACTTGTGGATGAATATATCTAGAACTACTTCTCTCACTGTATACTAAAATTAAATAAAAATGCATCAAAATCTAGATATAAAAAGAGAAACACTGAGTCTGGTTGAAGAAAAAAATACTGATCAAACTATTGAAGACATAGGCAAATGTGAGATCTTTCTTAAAGCATACCAAATGCATGAAAATAATACCAAAAATAAACACTTGGAATTATATCAAACTAGAAGCTTCTACACAGCATAAAGAAATGAACAGGTTAAAGTGACAACATACACAAAAGAGTGAAATTTTGCCAATTATTTCTCAGACAAATGAATGATATATAGTCTATATAAAGAACAGAAAATATTAGAACTGCCAAAATAAAGGAAAAAATAAGAATGGAATATGAAAATAATACATAATGCTCAAGTAATAAAATCCCCCAAAATACATGAAAAAAGTGCAACAACTTTAGCTATATAGAATTGCAAATCAAAATAACACTGAGACTCCATCTTACTCTAATATAAATGGCTGTTTAGATCTTGCATACAAATGCGTAATTTTTTATTTTTTTTGGGGGGTCATTATTCCTGTCATATCAGAGACCTATTTTCCTTGGTAATTCCCATATTTCAATTCTCATCAGTGAAACATCCTTACTGTATATAGTACTGTCTATGCATCATCATGCTAGAGACTTTTATGGAGCAAATTCTAACAGAATATGACTTTTATGTACAATTCTTTTGGGTAGACATGTTTCTAAAAGTAACGGTATTACAACTGCAATCACATTTGATATTTGTGAGGTATGAAATTAGCCTGATAACACTTCCACAGAAAAACCTTAAAAACAGTAAGTAATGAATGAGAAAGAAACATGTCAATGAACTTGAGCCTGAGGAATTTTCAGTTGAAGCAATAAGTTATCAGGGTTTTGTGTGTTGCAAATATTCTCCAACAACAAAGAACAAAATGTTTTTATCTGAGTTTAAAAAAATGGAAGATGTGTGAACGACTCAGATACAGAATGAATGAGAGTACCAAAACAAAACAAAAACAAAAACAAAGCCTAAGGGAGTGGTTAAAATCGCTATGCCAAAAGCAAAAGCTGAATATTTTCTGTAACTGGAAAAAAATTTTGTATTCATATTGCAGGGATATAACATAACGACTGAGTGAAATAGAAGTAAATATCTAGAACCCAGGAGGAAAACTTCTATACATCAAAGATTAAAAATTTTAAAATTTTCCTAGGTTAATTGACACATTATCCATTACAATTATGCTAACAACAGACTTCTTTTTAGCAACAATGAATGCTAGAATTAAGTGAAATAATATTTTCAGTGTTCTAAAGAACAACCACTAATTGAAAATACTATATCCAGCTAATTGAACATAGAGGAGTGGGTAATATGAAGATATATCACATACAAAGTGTTACAAATTTGATTATCCACTCATCCTTTCTGAAAGAACTTACCCTTGCTCAATAAGTGCATATTTTAATATGAATAAAACATTAGGAAAGAAGATATGTTCAAAATTAAACTGTAAGCATAGAAATATGTTGGTTCATGTGATTTATTACCAGTTGAAGATGGTATCTTGTTTGTTATGGTGAAAGTAATATTTTAGACTTTCATAATAAAGGATATGGAGGGTAGTTCTCACTAAATTAAAATGTTAACACAAAAAAACTTCACTGGAAAGACGAAGTATATCTGAACAACTTCAAACTTTGTAAAGGATCTTCATATATGACTATGAAAAATGTAATAAAAATGCATTCCTTTGCTTCCAATAACATGAATAAAAATTTAAAATTTCAACTCATGGAAAGAAATTAAAGGAAAAAACAGTTCCGTACAGAATTTCAAATAAATCAATGAAAATATAGACCCAGTTTTGTATAAAATTAGAGATTTTTAATTTTTACAGTTTTAAACTGACAACAGTTTTGCATGTTATATGGAAGCATAGATTTCTGAATAGGTGATTCAATTATAAAAAAACATGAAATACAAAAGTACACACCAGCTCCAAACTTTCTAGTATGATTCCTTTTTAAAGTCATCTAATATAGTCTGTAGGATTTTAATTTATCTATGCTTTTTGATGATTGTCTTATCGATGAGCATATGGTCTATTTTCAAGAATGTTTATGAGTCCCTGAAAAAAAAATCTGTTTGGCTGTTGTTGAGTACAGTTTTGTTGCTGTTGTTTATTAGTTCATTTGTTTGTTAGTTTGTTTTTAAGCATATCCGCTTCATTTATCATTCAGTTCTTGTGTATCATTTTGATTCTTTTAGTGGTAGTTTTATCAGTCAGGGTGTTTAAAATCCCTAATTATAAATGTGCAATTTTTTTCTCATTTTCTCTTCATTTAGGCTTTTTTATGCTTTTAGGCTTTCGTATAGTTTATACACGTTCAGGAGTTATAATTCCTGATGAATTGATACTTTAGTTGTTATAACTCTTTTTTTCTAGTACTATATGTGTTTTAAAGATTTATTTAATTTATTTATTAATATTTGTGACTTATTTTATTAAGCTTTGTATAATATAATGTATCTTCATAATTTTAAAGTCAATTTGACATACTTGATGTTAAATATATCTGATATTAATATGTTATTCCTGCTTTCTAAGTTGAAGTCAGTATGGTACTTTTTACAAAATTCAACTTAGTTATATCATATCATGCTTTTTATCCATTCTATCTCTGTCTTTTGCTTCACGTATTTAGATGAGTTAAAGTATTAGTGACTTTTTAATGTTATTGCTTAATTCTTCCATTTACTTGTTTTGTATTTGGTCTGTATCTTTTTTTGGGGGGGTACTGGGGATTGAACTCAGGACCTTGCGCTTACCAGGCACGTGCTTACACCACTCAGCTATATCCCGAACCCTATATTTTTCTTAATTTTCTTTTCATTATTTGAATAATGTTTAGAATTACATCTTAACTTCTAATTTTCTTACAAGTACATTGTATGTTATGGCTTTCATATAAAATGTTACCCACATGTTTTCTTTTTGTAGTTGGGGCCTCATCAGAAGGGAAGGTAATTGGGTTAATGGTCTGAAATGATATATTCCTGTTTCTTGCTCCTCCTTATTTTTGTGATTCTTGGTTATGATGCAATGAACAGATTTTCTGCACCATATCTTTCTGTTGTTCATTTACTGATTTGAAGCTAACCAATTAAGGAATAAAACCTGGAAAAATGACAAACAGAATAGACCTTTCCTTCTTTAAATTGCAGGTGTTTGAAAGATAACTAGTGCAGAAAGCTGGAGCCAGGAGTGTTCAGACTGATGTGATCAAACCATGTGCATCATGACCATTTGAAATTGGTTTAGTGGGAAGAGTTAGGAAAACGGCTGTCATGCCAGCTACAGAAATCTTACAATTCTGTAAGTAGCGATTGATGGAAGGCTCACGTAGGAGCTCATCAGACCAGAATACTAAAGAAATGCGGATAGTATCAGCAGGATAAAGAGGCTTCAGATAGGAATGAGAATTCTATTGAAAACTGCACTGGAGTCCACACATGTTTCATTATGCCAAACAGTCTGTGTTTTTCCATAACCTAAGACTTTGTGTGTGGCTGAAATTATTGTTGGTGGTATAATTAATATGAAAGAAGAAAGCAGCCCAAAATTTAGACTGTAGCACTGCTGCATTATCTACACTGAGAATAAGAAGCAAAATGCAGACTTGAAAATTATGAAAAGATTTCTATTTTGTGAGAAAAAAGCACCAGCAAAGATGGGACAAAGGATAACATGGTTGTTAAAACAATGAGCATTACAAAGAAATTGAATATTTTTCATCAAGACAGCAAGAAAGTTTATTTGAGGGAACCTCGTGAAGTACCTGGAGGTTCATGGATGTAAAATGTTAAAATACTTTGAAGGTCTTTGTTTTACGAAGGACACAGATGCTTCACCCATTTAGGGCCAATTACATATGGGTATCTTTGAGTTTGACCATTCTGGTATTCAGAATTTCAAGTGTCCATGCTGCTGTTTGATCTAGTGGATGACTTTAGCATTATCTATGTGGCTAAAGAGTCTTCAGGCATGTAGAATGCAAGAGTTAAGGATTCCTGGAGACTCCTATAGAAATTTCAAAAGAAACACTGGGAGGCCTCATATTTTGCCCCTGATAAAGCAATATTTGCCACTGTCTCAATGAATTTGAAGGTGTAGTGGTGTCTACAATATACTGCAGATGCCAGGAACATGGGAAATCTTCTGAGGAAAGCCACAGAGAGCAGCCAGCACAAGAGAGAGGCTATGTGTGTTGCAACTGGAAAGGGAGCTGCATAAGCTTTTGAGAAGAACATCACATTTTATCACAACATGAACTAGGCGCTAAATGCAGAAACAAAATTCTGGGAAGATAGTGGAATGGTGAGCAGTAGAGAAACACCCTCTCTGATATCTGGAATCCAGATGCTGGAATATAATGACATGAGGAAGACAGGGAGGAGATAAGTGGATAACTGGGATGCAGCAAGGATCTGAACCAAGAATTAGAGTACATAATGAGAGTGAAGAGAGGGACCACAATGTAGAAGAGGGAAGTAACAAGCAGTGTTTCCCTCCTTAGCCCCAGCTTGACATTTAGGAGGGGTAGCTCAAACCTGCAGAAGCACAGTAACTACTAGTGAGCACAGAGACCTTCCTGGAGAAATGCACCAGTGGAACAGACTAATGGATGTTGCAAGCTGCAGTGGCTAGTCAGTTACTCAACTTCAAATGCCCCAGAGGTGAAAGTGATTGTCCAATTGCCATTTTGAAAAGGGGGAATAAAAATCATAACACGGAGTAGCTGAATGTGGACTCCATCTAACAACCCCAAGTTCCAGGGTGAGGCTTACTGAGTTCAAGCTGGCAGGAGGTCAGGAGTCAAGTTCCAGTCAGCGGAGAGCCAGTTGAACCTGGTGAGAGTCACTTGTGCTCCAGACGGAAAATCTCAGATCCCAGCCTCACAGATAGAAATCAGAAGCAGCCTGAACTTCAGTGAAACCAAAGGCCCATGTTTGCAAGGATTAACTACCCCCATCCTAACTCTACTGCTGGATTTCTGCAATCAATAAAGATATGAGCTCTGTCAATCAGTGGAAGCAGGAAAACACCTGATGATTACAGTATTTTCTGCTGCTCTTCCCTTCTTGGTTTTTAATTTGTTTTACACTTTTAAATTTTTTCTACATTTTTCTGTTTTTCATGATTGTTTGCTATTTTCAGAAATGAGAACACTGTTTCTAGTGTTTTCATTTCATTTTATATTCTGTTTTAGTCTCTGCTCCTCCTCCTTTTTTATTTTCCTGTGTTTGTGTAATCCTTCTTTGTCTTCCAGCTTTGCTTTTATTCCCTTTCTCTTTTATTTCTCTAGTTTTTCCCATGAGCCACTTTAAAGTTTTCTCCACAGAGGGAATATTTACTGTGTACAACTTTCCAATTTGATTTAGATTTGGTTATATAACTACAGATCCTATTCATATGATTAAAGGTGGCAAATTAATAGTTATAGTTTTATTTCTGAAGTGCATTTCACGTTATTATTATTACTCACTGGACTACTTTACACAAGGTAACATAATTGTTCAAATCAACTGCTCATCCTAGTATTCCAAGGCTGAGATTGCCTGAGGGTCATAAACAGTACTGGAGGCCAATGTCAAAGAACCAGGGGCTAGGTCAAATAGGCAGCAATTTCTCATCCTTAATAAACTGAAGAGGAAGCAACATAAAACAGACTAAATACCCAGAATCCAGCTATATATGGAAGACATCTCTGAGAAGTAATTATTTACTAAGGAGTCTTGATACTAGCAACAAAGTTATCTACTGTAAGCAATATATAATCAAGGCCAAAATTAATATTTAAAAAATATGAAATAAGACTCAAAAGCAAGATGCAACCTCACACTTCCAGCATGTGAAAGGCAAACTCAAGGGCCAGTAAGAGGAGTAATTAAAAAACCACCCATCTGAACTCTAAAGTAGTATCTGTGGAAGTAGCAATGCAAATGAATGAGGCTGTAGAAAAAATAAAATCAGAAAAAATTTTCAGGGAATTTCAGAGATAATGATCATGATTAAGAGCAGTATTAATGAATATAGAAAGGAAAGATTAAAAAATAAGTTTAAGAAAATGCTGGAAATCATGAATGCCCAATGTAGGAAACAAATGGAATCCACAAAACAGTCAATCAGATAACTAGGAGATAAAATAGTTCTATTACAACTGCATGCAGCAAAATGAACCAGTGTGAGGACGAAATATCAGATGTAGAAGACAAGATTGCATTTAGAGGTCATAAAAAGGAAGATGTCATAAAAAAGCAATGGATCATGAATACTTAATCCAAAAGCTGCTACATAATGAAAAGAACAACACATAATATTGATCAGAGTCAATGAAAAAGATGGAAATAGTTAAAAGACATTAAAAATAACTTTCATAGAAGTAATGGCAGAAGACTTTCCAAACAAGAAAAAAGAATTTGACACAGATAATGAGACATATGGATCTCAAGGTGGCAATGTTCAAAAAAATATCTACACCAAGGTGCATAGTAGTCAGAATTCCAGAAATTCAGCACACAAAAAATACTAAAGGGTGAAAATAAAAGCAAACAAATACCTTATAAACAAAACCCAATCAGAATTACAGGAGATTTCTTAACAAAATCCTGAAGTCAGGGAGCAATTGGAGTGAAGTATTTCAAGCCCTAATACTAAACAAACTCAGTTTGATATACCATAAAAAATATCTTTCAAAATCAATTAAGAAATAAGATATTTTCATGACAAAGAACACACGAAGACATTCATGACAATGAAATCAGCACTCAAACATATTCTGAAGGACATTCATTAAAGAAATAAAATAACTACAACCCAAGAACCTCATATCAATGGATCCACCAGGCAAAGGAAATAATTAAACACAGGGGAAAAAAGGCGAACCGACAACAGGAAAATAGAATGACAAGTATACATCAACACATACCAGTTGTAAAGATCAATGTAAATGGTCTCAACCCATCAATCAAAAGAAATGCACTGTCAGAATGGATCAACAAACAACATTGCACAAATGCTGCGTACAAGAAACACATCAAACTGAAAAATTCAGAAACTGAAAGTAAAAGCATGCAAAACCATATTCCATGCAACAGGAACCCTGCAAAAAGAAGAGGTACCCATTCTATTTGTAGACACAATGAATTTCAAGATAAGACTAATCAAGACAAAGAGTTTGACTACTTGCTTATAAAGTGAACAATCCAAGTGCACAGGATAACAATCAAATATATATGCACCAAACACCAGCACACACAACTATATAAAACAAATATTAATGTACATGAAAAATCAAGCACTAATAACGATTGTAATAGGGAAACTCAATACTCAACGGTCTCAAATAGACAGATCAACTAGACAAACAAAAAAGATATATGAGAAGTGAAACAAATTTTTGAACAAATTGATTTAGTTCATGTCTACATAGTGTTCCTCCCCACAACATCACAATTCTTAGCTGCACATATTTCATTCTCCAAAATGGGCCACATACTAGCTCATAGAACATTCTTAAGTAAATGCAAGGGAATTGAAATTATTCCTATTATTCTGCCGTGCGATGAAATTGGAATCCAGTGGAATCCAATGAAATTGGAAACCACAAAAACTGCACGAAAGCATGGAAATTATACAACAATCTTTAAAGAGTCACAGATGAAATTAAAGAAGGCATGAAACTGTTTCTAGAATTAAATCTAATCCCAATACACCATACCTGAACTTATGGGATGCAATGAAAGCATTCCTAAGAGGGAAATTTATAGCAGCAAGCAGAAATAAATTTCCTAATGTTGAGCCTCAATCTTAAAAAAGAAGAGCAAATAAAGCCCAATACTCATATAAGACAATAAATTTTAAAGATTTGAGGAGAAATTGAGGCAGCTGACATTAGGAAAACAATTAAAAGAATAAGATGAAGAGTTAATTCTTTGACCGATTAAATAAAATTGAGAAATTCCCAGCCAAATTTATCAATGCTTGAAGCAAGTATTGCTGTGATACCAAAACTAGAGAAGGATTCAACCAACAAAAGAGCCATAGGCCATTCTCCCTAACGAAAATAGATAAAGAAATTGTCAATAAGATATTGTCAAACATAATACAGCAAATCAATAAGATTACAAACCATGACTAAGTTCTACTCCCAAGATGCAAGCATGATTCAATATATGCAAATTAATAAATGTAAAACACCATATTAATGC
>PVLD010035135.1:0-12057 GCA_004027595.1 Dinomys branickii | reverse complement strand
GCTGGTAGTTGCTCATACAATGGAGAAGCAGGAGGCCACAGCCTTGGGGCAGGCATAGAGCTAGATGTGGTGGCCTGTGTACTGTTTCCTTTAACTACACCTTGCCTCAGGGCGCTGAATAGAAAGGTTGCTGCAGAGTGAGGATTCTGTTTTAGTGGCTGTTTTAACTTCTCATCCTCACACTGGGTTCAACAACACCTCCTAACCACCACTGCCTTTATTCTGGGCTGTGCCTTCTCCTCTCCCATCCTGGACCAGCTCTTGGAATTCCACTCTCCCCTGGCTGAGCCAGGAGGCTCCTGTGAGCATGGGCCTCGGAAGCTGAAACTGCGAGTGCCAGAATGAGGGAGTGGGCCAAGGGTGTGTTTGGAGCAGTGACTCCCTCCTTCCTAGACACCTCTTCCTCCGACTGCGCCATGGCATCTCTCTGAACCTCTCCTCCAGGAGAGGTCTTGTTTGCTCTTTCTGAGGGCTTCAATTCTCATTTCAAATCCTTCCTGGGTTCAGGGTACACATTTCTCTCCTTCCTGTCTTTCTCATATTGCTATATTCCAGTGTCTGGGTGGCGATCCTCCAGGAAGATCTTTCTCTGCTGCTTACCCAGTCGCCATCTTCCTGGAAGTAGAATTTAGTTTTAGATAGACATGATTTGTTCTTGTTTTATCATAGTGAGGCTCAACTTTCTCATCTTTATACCAAAATATTGTACATTTTAGTGAAATATTATACCAACGAAAGTTAGTACCTGACAATAACAAATCACTTAAAATATAGTAGATTTTTCTTTCCTGAGAACAACCAATGAAATTGCTACTTGTAACTCTATGGTGAAGATGAAAAAATCATGTACGTATAAGCAACATAGCATCACCAAGAAGCAGGGAAGAGAGTGAATTTTCAGGGGGTACTGGTTGGCTTGGGAATTGGCTGTCCAAGGAGGATGTACTGTCCTCCCGTCCCTCAACCAGGAGTTCAAGCTCTTTGTCCTGGTACTAGGAGCACACTGTTGTGAACTAAGGATAAATGGTAAGTGAGTAACAACGAAAGCAGACAGAAATCAGGAAGGCAAATCCAGACTATGACCCTGGCTACTTAAGTTCAAAATTCTGATGAATGTAATTGAACACAATGGCTCCTTTTGCAGAACTGATAGCAGTAGAATTAGAAACTGCTCACTCCAGTGAGATCTCTGACCCACCTCTCTTTAACTCTAGTTGATGCTGAAAGTTCAGAAAGTTAAAGTACATTATTGCTCTTAGCTCTTAAAAAGAATCCTTTAATTTTCAAAGAAAAAGTACTTTTGGAATATTTAAGTTTGATTTTCAAGTTGAAGAGTCATAGTTTTCTGTAATTCTTATTGTTCATTTTTATAGAAAATTATCTCCATAAGAACAGTATGGTGTGGTGGGTTGTTCTGCACATCATTGTGGGTGAAACATTTAAAAGAATCACTCAAACACGTTTTTAAAGCATTGCAAACAGATAGGGTATTGCCCATTGTAAAGTATATTTTTGAAGAAAAAGAAATAAATTTCTGTTCTGATGAAATGCAAAAGTAGCAGAAGTAAAAGTTTTCTTTACTCTTTGACATAACACATATGTAAGCTTTCTACAGTGAATATTTTGGAAAAACAATAAAATGACTAATTTTTTCTTTCACATTTATTTACATTTTAAATGAAAATACTTTTATCGCAGAAAGTAGGAAGACTAATGGAGGCAAAGAGTATTTTCCGTTGTTTTTCACGACTAGAGGGACAGCAGAGCCACACGGGGAGAACAGGACTCTCTGCGGTGCCTAGAACTGCTATGTCTAGACTGCGAAACTCTGAACTGGTGAACTTTACATTAGATCAGGCACTGTACCTCACTGTTTCGATTAGATGAAAGTGAAACAAAGAAACAACAGATTTTGGAATCTGGATCAGTGTTTTATTTAAGTCAGCAGAATTGTAGTGGCCTCTTCCACAAAACCCTGCTCTTTGTGTCAATGAGGTGAAACCATTCGGAGTATGGAATGGGTGGCTAAAATTTGCTTATTCATACCACAAAAAGGACAATCCAAAGTCAGAGGAGGCTTCTATGGTGACCACCTACTTAAAAAGTTAATTTGCACGATAAAAAATAAAATATGATCCTTAATGAATAACTGTCTAGATGTCCTTGAAAATGTAACATAGTTGAAATGTAAAAGAAGCAAAAACCCACTTTAGTTCAAGCTTCTCTTCCTACACATGCGAAATTCATTCACAGAAATTACAGGAGTGGCTTCTCCAAAGGCCAGCAGCTCACAGGAAGACAGTGAGGCCACGAACACAAGTCCTCACACTCTTGCCAGCGCCCTCTTCCCAGCACCAGGGCAAACATGCGCAGAGGTGGAAAACATCCTCAGGAATCTGCAGCTATGTTAGAAGGCCCAATGAGGTCACAGAAGTGCCCTAAGCCAGGATAGTTCCTCTCTGACTCAGATGGCATTTGAGTACAGGATTTGAAGAGAGAATAAAACTAAATTTCAATATTCTATTAAAAATAAATTCCTATATTCTGATAGAAACACTAAGTTTCTACTACTCTTCTAGGTCCAGACAGAATTAGTGCTCTAATTGAAGCCTGACCAGCGTCCACAGAACATTAAAGAATTTTTTATTCTGAGCAAAAAGAAAATTGACTGTAAATTGACATTGTGCTTTGTAAGGACATGTAGTATATTACTATGGCGCCATCTATATAATAAATCTCTTGAACTTATTTCTCCTATGTATCCCTTTGGCCAACATTTTCCTAACAACTGCTCCTCACCTCCACCAAAGCTAACCCCTGGTAACCACCATTCTGTGCTCAACTTCTATGAAATCATTTTAAATTTCACACATAAATGAGATCATGAATCATTTGTCATTTTTGGGCCTGGCTTATTCTACTTAGTGTTTTCTAGATTGAGCTATGTTTTCACAAGCGACAGGATTTCATTCTTTCACCGGCTGGGCACTATCTGATTGTGTGTATCTACCACTTTCCGTTTATCCATGCATCCAAGGGTAGTACATATGATGATTCCATGTCTTCACTATTGTGAATAATGCTGTCATTAGTATGAGACTGCAAAGGTATTTTTGATACACTGATTTAATTTTCTCTGGATATCTTCCCACTAGTGGGGTGGCCGAATAAACTGGTAGCTCCATCGTTAATTTGGAGGAGATTCCTTAGTGTTTCCTGTAATGGGTGGCTAAGTTACCTTCCCATCAACAGTCCCCTTTTCTCCCTGTCTTCACTGGTATGCGTTATGTCCCCATCCTAACAAGTGTGATGTGTTTCACTGTATGTTTAAGTTGTATTTCCTTGATTACTGATTTCAAGCCATTTTCTGGGAGCAAATTTTTCCATCAGTCCTTGGAAACAGGAATATAGATCCCTCCAATGTTCTCTCTTGTTTGTCTCTTTAACCATAAAGGAAGAAACTGAATAATAATCTAAGCACAGAAATCTTACAAGTAATACATAGAAATTTTTAAAAAATGTTGTGAATGAAATTTTACAAAATGAGTAGATTTGGAGTATATTTGATGTTGGAAAGAGTTAGTTAATTGATGGTAAGTCTAAGAGAATATATGAGATCAATGTTTCTGTAGGTGTGGTCCATGTGTCCATGTAACCCACAGTTATCAATGTAACTCAACAAAACTCTGAAGAGATAAGTCTAGACACTGGTGATTAGCATTTAGAGCATTTTATAACCCAATTTCATGTTTTAATGCATGCAGTAAAAGTGGCTTATTATTGTAGAATTATAAAAATGTACTATTTTGTGATATGTTCTGCAGCAAAATGTCATTTACATGTGCAGATTCAAACCATCATCAGCAATCTACAGTCTCTGCAGTCATTTATATTAGTCTTTCCTCGTAGTAATACTGTCAGTCTGTCAGTAGTTCCTGTGTGGGTGTTTTTATTTGGGGCATTAATAGTTGTACATTAAAAGTTTATGTGAACAATAACATAAAGTTCACAACTTCTGCAAGAGGGCAGAAGGAAATGATGCTGAAAAATAAATTACAAATGATAGAAAGTGTTAGAGAAAGGTGAGCACATAAAGCCATATAAGTGAAGTAACCATGACCAGAAACAAGGAGGAGACTGTTTCAGCTGTTCGTGGACACTGAGGATAAGTGGGTTGCAGGAATTTTGGAATTATTCTCCATAAGCAGCTTCTATTGCTTCTGCTGCACAAAGAACCCAGGGAAACCAGCTCCCGCTGCAGATGAGCACAGTGTCTAATCTACAGTATGAACTGAACGAAGAGGAGTTGGCATTATGAAACTGTTACCGAATTTAAGTTAATTACATAAGTACTCAAAGAAAATTGAACAATAATCCAAGAACAAAATCTTAAAGGTACTACATAAAAATTCTAAAAAATGTTGTGAGTAAAGTTTGCAAAATGAGTAGATTTAAAGTATATTTAAGATTAGAAACTGATAGTTAATTGGATGATAAATCTAAAAATGTAGGGGAGATCAATGTTTCTGTAGGCGTGGGCTATGGACTCATGTAACCCTGCCAATCCGTACCAAACTCTGAATAGGTAAGTACAGATACTGGAAATCAGTATTTACAATAATGGGATAATTTTGTTGTTGAATCTCAGAAAAATGAAAAATTGAGGCTTGTCTTTTGTCTTTTCTGTTTTTAATTATTATTACTTTTAAAAGTAAAAGAACAAAAACATTAACAAATAGACACAAAGTAGCATAAGAACAGTAAAATCAAAACTGAATTATAGACAAAGTGACAGGGAATTAACAATGGTTGTTGATAATTTCAAAGTGTATGCTAAGAAAAACACATATAGACATACAAGATTGATCAAACAACTAATCATTAATTGTTCCTTACAATAAGGCAACAAAGTCAATAGTGGAACCATGTTAGCCATCCTGCATATACACACCTACATACATAGTTATCCCTTTCTTCCTTTTCTCCTTTCCCTCTTTGCTCTTTGCTTTTGAGCAGTTTCCTTTCATATCTCCTAATTTGTATTCCCATTTTCAGGTTCTTACACTAGTGTTACAATATGTTGCTTGCATATGTACCTCTGATTTATTTGACATATGAATATGGTCTCTAATTGTGACCATTTGCCTATAAAAGCCTCGGTTGTCTTTCTTTATAGCCGAGTAATATTCCATTACATAAAAATGCCACATTTTTATAGCTAGTCCTCTGTGGATGGACATTTGGGTTGCTTCCATGATTTAGCTATTACAAATTTCACTCCTATAAACATGGGTACACATATATAGCGGTGATATGATGTTTTCAGACCTTCTGGAAAAATACCCAGAAGAAAAATAGCTGGGTTGAATGGGACCTCTAGACCTAATTTGCAGAGGAATCTCAAACCGTTCTCCACAGTGGTTTCACCAGTCTGCATTCCCACTAGCAGTGGAGTTCCTTTTTCTCCACAGCCTCACCAGCATTTGTTATTGGTTGATTTCTTAATGCTGACCAATCTTACTGGGGTGAGATGAAATCTCAATATTGTTTTTATTTGCATTTCTCAAATGACTAAAGATGTAGAACATTATCTCATATATTTATTTGCCATCTCTATTTTTTTACCTGAGAAGTGTGTGTTCATCTCAGATGCCCATTTCTGGATTGGGTCTTTGAATTTGGACAGGTTCATATTTTTTAATTCTTTGTATGTTTTGGATAGAAGACCTTCGTTCAAGGGACAGCCAGCTAGGATTTTTTCCCAATTTGTGGATTTTCTTTTTACTGTATTGGTGATTTCTTTAGATGTGCAAAAAATTTTCAGTAAGATGAGGTCCCAGTTGTTATTCTTTGAAGTATTTTCCTTGTAGTTTGATTTTTGTTCATGAACTCTCTGCCTACTCCTATGCCTTCAAGATTTTTATCTACTTTCTCTTCCAATAGATTTAGTGTTTCTGTTTTAATATTGAGATCTGTGATCCATTTTGACTTGAGTTTGGTGCATGGTGATAGACTTGGGTCTATTTTCAGTCTTCAGCAAGAGGCAAGCCAATGTTTCCAGCACCATTTATTAAAGAGGCTATCTTTCTTCCAGCGAGTTTGTTTGGCCTCTTTGTCAAAGATTAGGTGGCTGAATGTGTTTGTGGTTGTGGCTGCATCTTCCAGTCTGTTCCACTGATCCTCAGGTCTGTTTTTTAGTGAGTACCAGATTGATTTTATTACAGTAGCTTTGTAGTATCATTTCAGGTCAGGGATTGTGATTCCTCCTGTCTTGTTCTTGTTGCCCATGATTACGTTTGCTACTCTGCATCTCTTCTGGTTCCAGATGAATTTAAGGAATATTTCCTCTGGATCTGTGAGGTATGCTAATGGTAGTTTAATGGGAATTGCATTGCATCTCTACAGTAATTTTGGTAGTATGGCCATTTTCACAATGTTGGTTCTTCCTATCCATGAGCAGAGAATGTTTTTCCATTTATTGAAATCCTCATCAATCTCTTTTTGCGGAGCACTGCAGATTTCATTGAATAAATCTTTTACATCCTTTGTTAGATTGATTCCTAAATATTTCAATTTCTTGGATGCTATTGTAAAAGGTGTAGTTTCCTTAATTTCTCTCTCAGTCTGTTTGTTGTTTGTGTACAGGAATGCTACTGATTTTTGGATGTTGACTTTGTATCCAGCTACTCTGCTGAATTTGTCAATTAATTCATGGAGTCTTCTTGTGGGATTTTTGGGGTCTTCCATGTAAAGTATCATGACATCTGCAAATAATGATAGTTTAACTTCTTCCTTTCCTATCCTTATTCTTTTTATTTCTCTCTTGTCTAATTTCTCTGGCTAATGTTTCCAGAACTATGTTGAATAGGAGTGGTGAGAGTGGACATCCTTGTCTTGTTCCTGCCTTTAAAGTAAAAGCTTTCAGTTTTTGTCCATTTAGTATGATGTTGGCTGTTGGTTTGTCATAGATAGCTTTGATTAGGTTGAGGCAAAGACCGATTTTCCTATTTTTTCTATGCTTTTTAACATGAATGCATATTGGATTTTATCAGAAGCTTTTGCCACATCTCTTGAGTTGATCATGTGGTTTTTGTCTTTGGCTCTATTGATATGGTGTATTACAATGATTGATTTGCAAATATTGAACCATCCCTGCATTCCTGGAATGAATCCAACCTGGTCATGGTGTGTAATTTTCCATATGATTTTTGGCATTCTATTTGCTAGTATTTTATTGAATATTTTTGCATCTATGTTCATTAGGGAGGTTGGCCTATAGTTCTCTTTCTTGGTTGTGTCTTTCTCTGGTTTTGGAATCAGTATAATCCTGGTCTCCAGAAATGAATTAGGGAGAATTGCTTCCTTTTCAATTTCACTGTAGTGTTTGAGGAGTATTGTCATTAAATGTTTTCTGAATGTTTTATAGAATTCTGCTGTGAATCCATCAGGGCCTGGTCTTTTCTTTTTTGGTAAATTTTTATGACAGTTTCAATCTCATTAATTGATATTGGGTTATTCAGGATTTTTATACCTTCCTGATTCAAATTTCATTATTTGTACATTTCTAGGAATCTGTCCATTTCTTCTGAGTTTTCTATCCTATGGGAGTACTCAAAGTAGGTATTGATGATCTTTTGAATTTCTTTGGGATCTGTAGTGATTTCATCCTTCTCATTCCTTATTGCATGAATTTGAGTTCTTTCCTTTCTTTTTTTGACAATGCTGGCCAGGGGTTTATCAGTTTTATTTATTGTTTTGAAGAACCAACTGTTTGATTCACTTATTTTTTGTACAGTTTTCTTCATCTTAATTGCATTAATTTCTGCCTTACGCTTTATAATCTCCTCCCTTCTTTGGGCTTTTGGTTTGGCTTGTTGCTCTTTTTCTAAAAGTTTGAGGTGTAGCATTAGGCTATTTATTTGCTCTCTTTCTGTTTTTTTATGTATGTGTTCATTGCTGTAAATTTCCCTCTGAGGACTGCTTTCATTACATCCCACCGATTCCGGTAGGTTGTATTTGCATTTCCATTTGTTTGTAGGTACTTTTTAATTTCTTCTTTAATTTTTCTGTGACCCATTGGTTATTCAGGAGGTTGTTGTCTAATTTCCAAGTGTTTATCGGGTTTTTGAAGTTCCCTTTGTCATTCATTTCCAATTTCATTGCACTGTGGTCAGATAATATGCATGGGATAATTTAAATTCTTTTGCATTTAGGTAAGTATGCTCTATGGGTTAGAATGTGATCTATTTTAGAGAAAGACCCATGTGCAGCTGAGAAAAATGTGTATTTACTGTTGTGGGCTGGAACACTCTGTATACATCTTCTAAGTCCATTTATTTGCATGTTTGGTTCAGATCTGTTATTTCTTTGCTGAGTTTTTGTCCAGTTGACCTGTCTTTTTTCATCAAAGGGGTATTTAGGTCCCTTATTACAATAGTGTTATTAATTACTTGTTTTTTTATGTTTGTTAAGATTTGACTTATAAAGTTTGGTGCTCCAGTATTTGGTGCATATATGTTTAGGATTATCATCTATTTCGCTTCCAGCTTTCCCCTAACTGGTATGTAGAGGCCTTCTTTATCTCTTTTGATTGTTTTCGGTTTGAAGTTTACATTGTCTGCAAACATATTAGCTACCCTGCTTTTTCCTGGGAACCTTTTGCATGGAGCATTGTTTCCATTTTTTAACTTTCAGTCTGTGGATTTCCTTTTGAGTAACATCTGTTTCCTGTATACAGCATATTGTGGGATATTGTCTCTTAATCCACTCTGCCAGTCTATTTCTTTTGACTGGAGAATTGAGGCCATTTACATTAATGGTTATAACTGCTATACATTGGCTTATTCTTGTCGTGCTGTTTACTTGTTGTTGCTGTCCTAATTTTGCTGTCTGTTTAATTGCTTGTTCTGCTTAAGAATTCCTTTCTATTGTTCTTGAGAATGTGGTCTCTTTTATCTCTGTCTAGAATATCTTTTAATACTTTTTGTAATGTTGGTTTGGCACTCATGAAGTTCTTCTGTTCTTCTTTGTCATGGAAATATTTTATTTCTCCATTGAATTTGAAGGATAGTTTTACAGGCTACATCAGTCTGGGTTGGAAGCTGTTTTGTCTCAGAATCTGTAATACCTTGCTCGAAGCTCTTCTTGATTTCATGGGCTGGGGATATAGCTCAGTGGAATAAGCGCCTGCCTAGCAAGTGCAGGGTTCTGAGTTCGATCCCCAGTACCGCAAAAAAAAAAAAAAAAAAAAGGCTTACATTGATTTCATGGTTTCTGTTGAGAAATATGCTTTGATTTTGACAGGCTTTCCTTTATAGGTGATCTGTTTCTTTTCTCTAGCAGCTTTTAATATTGTGTTCTTTTGCTGGATATCTGGGATCTTGATTATTATATGTCTAGGTGTGGTTTTATTTGGGATATGGCTTGTTGGAGTTCTATATGCCTTGCTTACCTGCACATCAGTATCTTTTACCATGTTTGGGAAATTTTCTATTCTGCAAATATTCTTTTTATATCATTTATGTTGCCTCCTGATGTTTCATTGACTCCTATTACTCATACATTATTTCTTTTTGCCTCGTATTGCAACTGTTGGATTGATTTTTCTTAGATCTTTGATGACTTTGAAATCCTTCCTTTTAAGGTTGCTAACTGGCATGCTGTCTTCAAGATCTAAAATTCTATCTTTGGTTTCATTCAAGTGGTTTTGCAATCTTTTAATGGAAGTTTTCATTTCGTAGAAATCTCTTTGAGTGTGTTTCATGCATTCTGATTCATTCCTAAATTGCTCATGTAACATTTCCATTTGTTGTCAATATTCTTCTACTCTTTTATCTATTTCCTCTCTATATGTGCCAAGCACTCTTTTCTATCATTATTTTCATTTCATTTTTTGCCTGAGAGATTAGTTCTGATTTAATCTCTTCTATGGCCTGATGCAGTTGTTTCTTTACTTCAGATGTGATCATTTCAGAAATTGCAGGTATGTGGCTCCCTGGTTCTCCCATATCATTGTTTCCTGGACTTGTTCTGGGTGGAATTGAGTTCTGAGACTTCATTTTGCTCTTCTGTCTTGTCCTTTTGGATGTCAGATTAGAAGTGCTGAGCTACAAACTATCCAGGCAGCTCACAAATCACTCTAGGGACCCTAGTTTACCTGGATATCAAAGTTATCCCAAGATGATAGCAGACCATGGACCACTGGGCCCAGGAACCCCAGGCAATTGCTGGGGCACTGGGCTCAGACCACACCTGTGATGGTGGAGTAATGTTGGTCTTTGGTAGCAAGCTCTCCAGGCCATGCATGGGAAGCGTGCAGGCCCCACCCTTGAAGCTGATGCTGGCTAGACAGGGGCTTCTGCTCCAGGATCCTCAGGTAGCTGGTTAGGGGACAGCAGGCCTCTCCCCCCAACCCTGAGAACCACAGAGCCTGAGAGTGTTTCCATGCTGCAGGCCTTAACCACCAAAGGGGCCAGGCCCTCCCAGCCTGAGCTCCTTGCCTGCCTGAAGGTGCAGAGTGGAGCACAGCCACAGGTCTCACCTGGAGAAAGTTCTGCTCAGTGGGCTGCTCAGATGGTGCCCCCAGGCCGGGCTCCTTCGCTGGAAAGTCTCGCCTGGCAGAGCACCGGCGTAGGCCTTACCCGGCCTGAGGTCTGCTCTCTTGGAGACTGGAAGGTGATCCTGTAATCTGCCAGAGATCATTTTGAGATGTCAAACACCGATGGCTTCCTGGAGAGTTGCTGAGAAGTGCTGGGTCTTTCAGGACTTTTGTTGTCTTCTGCCTTTTGTCTTTTCTATTCTAATGTTTCCTTCTACTAATTCATTCTTTTTTTTTTTTTTTTTTTTTGCAGTACTGAGGATCGAACTCAGGACCCTGAGCTTGCTAGGCAAGCGCTTATTCCACTGAGCTATATCCCCAGCCCCTAATTCATTCTTTGTACTTTGTAAAAGTATCATGTATAGTGGATTGGAAAAAATAAAGCTGGTCCTCCGGGAGTTTAAGGAGTGCTTAATTAGAAAATAACAGGCAGAAATAAAATGGTTGAAGTTATAAAAGAAAAATTTAGAGGTATATGGAATTTATATTGGGAGATTCCCAAGAGACCCATATAAATTTATTTTTGAAGTCATATAGAGGTAAGTATTTTTAGTTTTTACACCACAAATCAGTATTGTTTGAAGGAAACCAGCACGGTCGCTGTCTAATCTAGAAGAAAAAGATCTACTTACTTTAGTATAGAATGCAGCTCAGAGGAAATGATTCAGTAAGCCCCAAAGTTTCTTCTGTTCTTTCCCCATTTTATGGTCTTGTATTTCTTCTGCTTTAACCCAACCACCTCTGTAAGCACTGCAGTATTTAATATAGGCCTTAAAAATTTGTATGTTTGTGTGAAAGTCTATCAGAAAAATTCTACCTTGTGTACATACATTTTTGTAATTTACAGTTTTATAATGGTGTATAGCACGGTAGTGACTCTTTACCATTAAATGTGTATCTTTGTAGAACTCTATGGTATTTTCCTTACATTATCAATAGCTCTGTGGACAAATAATTGATCAGATCTAGCTTAATGCAATTTACAATTTTAATTTTCCCCTTGCTCACAGTGTGATGAAACTGATCTATTTCAAGGTGCATTCAGAGCTATATTCAAACATTCTCACCCTGCTATGAGAAAAGTAATAACCCTTCCAACAGAGATGAGAATCGGAGCTTCAAGAAAGACAGAGATCATCAAATCTATCCAGTGGGTTTGTTCTTGATATGTCATGTCCAAACTATCAACCTCAAAAAAGGCAGAGGGTTTTAAAGTAGGCAAATACTTTCAGGGGAAAAGGATAGGCATAGTTCTTTAAGATTAGCGCTTGTTCACTTTGTTTTACATATTACCTGTTTTCCTTCACCTTGGATGGCATGCATAGGCCTTTAGAATATCAGCTTTTATAGTCATAGTAGTTATACTCTTTTATGTGTATTATGCCACAGTGGGCTGAGGATTGTATTAAAGTCATAAGAAATTCTCAGAACTTAACTATCTGTGGGAAGAACTTCCACTA